>PVKP010033787.1:7637-24858 GCA_004027715.1 Plecturocebus donacophilus | reverse complement strand
GGAGGTCCCACTCATCGCCCCCGTGCACAGACACTGAAGGATATCCCCAAGGAGGCCCAGGAGGTCTGGGGGTCCCACTCATCACCCCCCTGCACGGACACTGAAGGATACCCCCATGGAGGCCCAGGAGGTGTGTCTGGGGGTCCCATTCACCGCCCCACTGCATGGACACTGAAGGATACCCCCCAGTTGGAGCTTTTGTTCAGGACAGTGTTGTACCAAAGCACTTTTCCTTCTGGCCACACGAGCTGCCGCCAAAAATAAGAGTCCACGGCGACTGTCAGTCCTGATAAAATTAAACAGAGTTTCTCAGTCGAGAACACAACCATCAGTAAACACCCTGCGATGGTGCAGCCACCATCACTACAGAAACTATAAGCTGCTTTCACATGAGAGGTTGGGCTGGGTGGGAAGATTGCTGGAGCTGAGGAGTTCAAGGTTGAAATGGGCTGTGATCATGCTGCTGCACTCCATCCTGGGTGACAGAGCAAGACTCTATCTCTAAAGCAAAGAAAAAAAGAAGAAAGATGCCAACTGTGTTGAGGAGGCCACTGCCCTGAACCACTGCCTCGGCCTGGTGCAGGAACAGGCCACCCTCCACTCCTGTGGCCTCCCCGGACCTTGGCCAAGGACAAGGGACAGACCAGCGAACAGGGGCTCCCAAGGCGCAGAGGGCTTAGGACCGAGATGTTTTAACGCTACTAAAGTTAGCATAATTTTATTCCATGGGGAAGAAAACCTCCCAAATTTCTCTGACCTTTGTAAAACAAGGCAGGACAAAATCCATTAGAAGCATCCCACAGCAACAGACTTACCTAAACAGAGGACCCCTGCTGGGATGGCGTGGCGAAGGGCTCTGACCACAGAAACCTTTCGGCTGCCCAAAGCCAGCAGCAGCAGGAGGCCCAGGAACAGGCACAGCTCTGCCCTGAACACGATGATGGCGAAGGCCGACAGCCAGATGAAGCGGGCCCACTCATGCCCCAGCCAGGCCGAGAGGGCCAGCAGGACTGTAAGACAGTGCAGGACGGCGCTCATCAGACAAGCCCCCCAACCCCCGACCAGGAAACACCCAGGGAAGTGAAGGATGATTCCTTTTCTTATTACAAAAGCCACACAGATATCCCAGAAAACAAACTGCTCAGAGCCACACCCCCCAACTACTGTTGACCAGGAAGTGCATCCCAACTCAACATGGAAAACAGCCCAGTTTCAGGTCACAGACCGTCCTGAGTCCTGAGGAACTCAGCGGGGAGTGGCCATCACTGCGAGGCACTGCCATAGGCCGCACAGCCCCCAACTCAGGAGAGCTCCCACCCAGCACCACAGGTGTGCAGGCCTGGCCAGCAGCTACGTACCCACGGGCAGGACCAGCACGTTGGGCAGTGTCCGCGTGCAGTAGAACATCAGGTGGAACTGCAAGGCCGTCACCCAGCAGAACATGGCGGCCACCATGGCCCCAAACTGCCGTCTCACTTCCTTTTGTAATATCCAGAGTCCAAAAATCACACCAAGTCCAAGCACTCCTCTAACTAAACAAAGACAGCAACAGCATGTGAGCCTGTATGGAGCATCCATGGACGCTTCTACATGGTTCCTTCTATGCTGCTACAACGCCAGGTGACAGCCAAGTCAGGCAAAGCAACCTGAGGTCATCATCTCCATGTGGAAAACAGAAGTCTGGCCCCAGGCCCCCTGCGCTCCTGTCAGGAACTGTGATTCCCAAGCCTGGTGCCACAAGGGCTCTTAGGGGGCTGCTCTCTGAAGTGTGACGGGGGATACAGTGCCTGGGAGTGCCATAAGCTGAGCCCTACACTAGACCAGAGATCCCCCCCGGGGCTGTGACACCTCTAGGGGCAATGTTTGTGAAGGCCAGGCTCAGACCTTGCTCTGACCAGCAGCCGTCAGGAGGCAGGAACACAGGCTCCCAAGCAGGAAGCGGGTCAGGACCCTCCTCCTCATTCAACGGCAGGGGCCACCTCTGGGCTGGTGGTCTTAAGAGGTGACGGTGCCCAGGACAGTATCTGACCAACCACACATCTTCACCGTGGACTGGCCTGTCAGTCGCTGGCAAGAGAGGCTGAAAACAGGAAGAAAAATGAACTTCTGGGATGCTCTCACCACCTTTCCAGAAGGCCAGAGGGGCTTCAAAGCCCACTCAAGAGGCAACTGGGTCTAGCAGCTGTGGGGGCCAACAGGCAGAGACACCTAGGCGACAGCCCAGGAGGCCACAGATGTCTCAGTGCTGGGCCTGCTGTTCCCACAACAGCCCGTGTGCAGACCACCATTTCCTTTTAATTGCTGAATTCGGACTGCAAATTTTTTTTTTTTTTTTTTTTTTTTTTTAGGAAGAGTTTCTCTCTGTCGCCCAGGCTGGAGTGCAGTGTTGCGATCTCAGCTCACTGCAACATCCACCTCCCAGGTTCAAGCAATTCTCCTATCTCAGCCTCCTAAGTAGCTGGGATTACAGGCGTGCATCACCATACCCAGCTAATTTTTGTATTTTTAGTAGAGATGGGGTTTCACCATGTTGGCCAGGATGATTTTAAACTCTTGACCTCAGGTCATCGAACCGCCTCAGCCTCCCAAAGTGCTGGAATTATAGGCGTGAGCCACCATGCCCAGCCTGAATGTGTAAAAGGATATTTCTCACTGACACCCATGAGTGGGTCTGGCTTCAGCTGCTGTTATTTTTGGTGCTGGAACTCCCCTTGGGCCCTGGTAAAACCCCTGCTTCCCCTTTTTCCCATCAGGTCCATCCCGTGTCTCTTCTCTTGTTTTTCCATCTTCCCAAATGTCCGATGACCTCAACCCAGTGCCCAGCAAGGATGGTCTGTGAAGCCATGCAGACAGCCTCAGCCCCAGGATGACATGCTATTCGTCCACGGAGGAAATATTTGGGCCTGTGGCAGGGGCTAGGGGGCACTAGCAATTCTGGGACATCTTAGTGAGATCAGGAAGGACACAGGGTGGACTCCCATTCACCGGCTGAAGCTGCAGTCCTCCGAGCTTCTGTTCAACCAGAGTCTACCTTGCTCTGCCCAAACTCCCAGCCTCTCACTGCCGCCCCTGGAATAAGCAGAAGCTTCCAGGGGAAAGCGGACCCAGCCCTGGACTGGCCTGTGGACTTTCTTTCCCTGGCTCGTAGCCCCCTATCTCCTCCCCATCTGGGGCTCCCCAACGCCTCCACAGGACGAGCAGCTTGTCCAGCTGTCCCTGAGCTGTGGTGGGTTTTCACTCCCAACGTGCCCCTTCAGGAAGAGGAAATGCTCCTTCCTAGGAGCGTGCACGCGTTGTAAGCTCTCCAGGCAGGCTGGGTGGACCCGCTGGAAGCATGCGTTTTGAGTCCGCTTGGGAAATCTAACTGCAGTCTGCGTATTAAATGCAATAAAAATGTACTGAAACAAAAAGGTGGTGACTGCTGACTTTAAAAACTCAGGTTGTGTGACTGGGTGTGGTGGCCATGCCTGGAATCCCAGCGCTGCGGGAGGCTGACGTAGGAGAATTACCTGCGCCCAGGAGCTCAAAGCTGCAGTGAGCTATGACTGCACCACTGCACTCCAGCCTAGGTGACAGAGCGAGGCCCCGTCTCAAAAAATGAAAAAAATCCATTTGTAGAACGATATGTACAAAACGTTCTGATTTTTTTTTTAAAGTCCTCATGTGGGCACGGAAAGACGGAGGATGTGCACACAGGCCCTGCAGCGGCGGCCTCTGGGAATGTGAGGTTTCTGTCTGTAATGTTCCCCAAGGCTAATGGTGCTGCTTCTGTAGGAATAAAGGCCGTCTACCCCACAGGGGCGCACCAGGTGAGGCGGGAGCTGCGGCTCAGGTGGTGAGAGCTGCCTCACAGGCAGATGGTGCTTCTCCTGTACCTGCCCTGGGGAGTGGGTGCTGCCATCCCTAATTTCACAGTCCAGAGTGTGGCAGCATGGAGGGGCTGGCTGAGTTGTCCCCAGGCCTGACCCAGGCACCTGCTCTGAGCTACCATGCCACGGTGACCAAGAGCAGGCAAGACTGTAACAGATGGCCTTCCTGAACGGAGGAGCCACAGCCTCAGTGAGGTCACCCAATGACACCACAATCCTTCATTCCCTCCTCTTTCACTGAAGACCCCCTTACCTATTAGCTGAGAGTAAAACTTGGACGTTTCCAACAGCGAAAGCATGTAAACCGCGGGACTGGACAACGTGGCAATCACCACCGGCCCGAGGAAGGTCCTGGGGACGACCCCAGGGAACTCGAGATGGTCGTACTGTGAGGAGAAGGGCAGGTCAGCGCACAGGGCCCTGCGAGCTGGAAACAGGAGGTTTTCCCCAAAGACAGCAGGGCCTCACCTTCCCCAGGGCCTGCCGGTAGTAGAGCAGGTCGTGTGTGGCCTGCAGGGCGAAGCTCTCCTCCACTTTGGTGTAGGGACAGGTGACCAGATGGATAGCGGCTACGGCCAAAAGCAGCCCCAGCAACAGGGGCCGCCTGCCTGATGACCTCTTTCCAGCCATCTGGGGCTTTCAACTTCATGCACCTTCACAGAACCAAGGGTGCAAGACAGTAGCCAGCCGTTAGCACTGCCACTGCAAACACGCTGAAAGAGTGAAAACACAGATTCCCAAGTTCCAAAAGCTATGCTTGTGCTCATGGTTGGGAGGTCTGGGTAAAAGGTTAGCAGGAATTCTGTCTTAGTCCCACTACTACAAATCTGAAAACACATCATGATGGAAAGTTAGGAGAAAATCACACTTGAGAGGCTTTCACAGTGTAACCAGTGATTGCGAATGTTCTTCTCGGGGAGAAGGGCTCAGTTGCAAAACACCGAGTCCGACCAGGCCTGGGCCATGAGGTCAATGGAGGGTGTAAATGCCCCTGCGCCCCAGTCTAAATCTGGCAGGAAAGTCAGCAAAACCCAGGCTCAGCCCCAAGGGAACCGGCTGAGGAAGATGGAATGGAGGCTGAGGGGGGCTGGTAAGCTGGGTGGGAGGCACAAAGCCAGAGGGTGGCAGACTGGGGCCCCAGGAGGGCAGGGGGCCGCACACAGCACAGCTGCCAGGATGCAGGGCTCAGGTGGCCAGCAAAGCCCCCACTCCCAGGAATGGTGGGGTGAGGCTGTGGATGCCTGCACAGAACCCCATCCTGGGGGCTGGGAGAAGCCACGACTGGCTTTCCCAAAGGTGGCGCCACACTGGCCGTGAGCCTGCACATGTGCCCTAGAGAGACTGGCAATGGGTCCCCCAAACAGTAACAGGCCAACCTCAGGGGGCCCGTGGCACGGAGCTTCCTGAGAAACCATCAATGTGCCCAGCTGCTACACGTGGGAGGCTGAGGGAGGGGCGGTGGCAAGTTCTTCATGCTTCTGGCTTCTTTTAAAACAGGTTTGATTTTATTCAATCCAAATCAGAAGGTCCAGAAGCAAAGGGAGAGAGAACCCTAGGGCTTTCCATTTGTTACAATTACTCAAAAAAAAAAAAATTTTTTTTTAAGAGACAGTGTCTTACTCTGTCACTCAAGCTGGAGTGCAGTGGCGTGATTATGGCTCACTGCAGCCTCAAACTCCTGGGATCCTTTTGTCCTAGCCTCCTGAGTAGCTGGGGACACAGGTGTGTGTCACCGCACTCAGCTAAGTTCTCTTATTTTTTTGTAAAGATGGGGTCTTGCTTTGTCACCAGGCTGGCATGGAATTCCTGGCTTCAAGCAATCTTCCCACCTCAGCCTCCTGAAGTACTGGGATTTCAGGCGTGAGCCACTGTGCCCAGCCAAAACTACCTTCTGATCAGAGAGTTAAGAAGTCTACTGTACAAAGATAGCAAGCGAGAAAAAATCTGTAGATGAGAAAGAAGAGGAATCCTATTGATATGGTGGGGGTGGAGGTAAAGAGAAAGAAGAGAGAAAGCTTTAATAATTTTACAATGACTAAAATGGTACGCAGTTCCTGTTAGAAATAGCATAGACCTTTCTTTCCTTTGCCAAATATAAAAATCTGGGGCTGGGTATGGTGGCTCACACCTGTCATCCTAGCACTTTGGGAAGCTGAGATGGGGCTGATCACCTGAGGTCAGGAGTTGGGGACCAGCCTGGCCAACATGGTAAAACCCCATCTGTGCTAAAAATACAAAAAACAGCCGGGTGTGGTGGCACACGCCTGTAATCCCAGCTACTCGTGAGGCTAAGGCAGGAGAATCGCTTGACCCCAGGGGACAAAGGCTGCAATGAGCTGAGATCGTGCCACTGAAATCCAGTCTGGGCCACAGAGCACAACTCCATCTCAAAAATAAATAAATAATTTAAAAAATTAAACTTAGTATCTAACAAAAAGATGGAAGGACTAGGTGAAGAACCACTGTCCACCAGGTGAGGGAGGGGCTGCTCAACTGTCTCCCACTTGCTAAGACACAAGTTTTTGAGGTTGGGGGATTTTCTATGTTGGATTTCTTTTCCCCCACCAGTGCAGCCTCAGCACCAAGGACAGAGACTGGCCACTGTTGTCCGAAGGGGGCCTCTCTGCCACCTCCCCTGCTGGACAGGCTTAATTGGTGGACTCAGCAAGTGCTGCTTGGCAGGAACCCCTGACATGGGCGGTCCCTGCCACCCCACTCCTCACCTCCACCCAGAGGATTTCCCAAGCAAGTAAAAGTTCAGCTGTGGGACGAAAACGTTATGTACGGACTCTGATCCTC
This sequence comes from Plecturocebus donacophilus, assembly GCA_004027715.1. Classification (NCBI taxonomy): domain Eukaryota; kingdom Metazoa; phylum Chordata; class Mammalia; order Primates; family Pitheciidae; genus Plecturocebus; species Plecturocebus donacophilus. Next base: position 18,190 of record PVKP010033787.1, on the reverse strand, counting down.
CTGGCAGGCCCCCAGCGCCGCTTCAGACCCAACGCAGGTGTGGCTTTCTGCTGATGACCAGCGCAGGCATGAGAAGACCAAGGCTGAGTCTGGATGCTCTGCCAGGAACGCAGGAAGACCAAGTCAACACTGGTAAGTGCAAAAACCACGACTGAGTCCCCACCGGGCGAGGGTGAGGGGATACTGTCCTTGCTCTGCTCAGCAGCTGGTCAGCAGCTGTGGCTAATCTAAATGAAGGGTGCTTGGGAGCACCCACAGGTTAAAACAGGCCCAGGCCATGACGCTTTAAAACTGTGGCTTACACACAATAGCCTCTCAGATTAGGGAATGACCTGCAAAGTCCCTCTTGTCCCCATCAGTTCAGATTTTTTTTTTTTTGAGATAGTCTCACTCTGTTGCCAGGCGCCTGGCTGGAGTGCAGTGGCACAATCTCGGCTCACTGCAACCTCGGCCTCCCGGGTTCAAGCAATTCTCCTGCCTCAGCCTCCCAAGTAGCTGGGAATACGGGCGAGTGATACCACTCCCAGCTAATTTTTTGTATTTTTGTAGATACGGGGTTTCACCATGTTGGCCAGGACGGTCTGGATCTCTTGACCTCGTGATCCGCCTGCCTCAGCCTCTCAAAGTGCTGGAATAACAGGCGTGAGCCACAGGTCCAGCCCCCAGGTGAAAACCCCATCCCCCACGTGAGCGGTCCAGCCTCCAGGTGAAAACCCCATCCCCCACGTGAGCGGTCCAGCTCCCAGGTGAAAACCCCATCCCCACGTGAGAGGTCCAGCCCCCAGGTGAAAAACCCATCCCCCACGTGAGAGGTCCAGCCCCCAGGTGAAGGGTCCAGACCCTAGGAGAGAGGTCCGGCCCTCAGGTGAGGGGTACGGCCCCCAGGTGAGGGATCCAGACCCCAGGTGAGAGGTCCGGCCCTCAGGTGAGGGGTCTGGTCCCTAGGTGAGGAGCCCGGGTCTAGGTCAGGGGTCCGGCCCTGAGGTGAGAAGCCCAGGCTTAGGTGAGGGATCCAGACCCCAGGTGGGAGGTCCAGCCCTCAGGTGAGGAGTCCAGTCCCCAGGTGAAGAGCCTGGGTCTAGAAGAGGGGTACGGCCCTCAGGTGACGGGTTGGGTCCCCAGGTGAGGGGTCTAGACCCCAGGTGAGGAGCCCGGGCCTAGGTGAGGGGTCCAGACCCAGGTGAGAGGTCCGGCCCTCAGGTGAGAAGCCCGGGCCTAGATGAGGGGTACGGTCCCCAGGTGAGGAGCCCGGGCCTAGGTGAGGGGTCCAGACCCCAGGTTAGCGGTCCAGTCCCCAGGTGAGAAGCCCGGGCCTAGATGAAGGGTACGGCCCCAGGTGAGGAGCACGGCGGCTGTGACGCGTGGACATGCGCGGTGAGGCCTCAGGAATCCAGCGCCAGGGCCAGCTGGGGTCGCGCCCTCTCCCGCCTCCTACCTGGTGTCGCCGCGCACCCGCCTGCGGGCCTCGGCAGCAGCAGCAGCGCGCACTGACCTCCGCAGCTCCCGGCGGCGTCCTTCGGAGCGCGGCCGCCTGTGCCGGCCTCGGCAGGAAGCGGGACAGAGGAAACAGAACAGAGCGAAGCCCTTGCCCGAATTTAACGAGCCCACTACAGGCCCGGCCGCTTTGGCCGCGGAAACCCTATGTAACCGGAGTAAAGATGGCCGACGCGGGCTGCGCGCGAGAGGCGGGGCGAGGGGGCGGGGTCGGACCTGCATGCCCGCCCCCGGCCTCCGGCGGACGCTGACCCGGGGCCTTCCCATTGGTCGCTTCTCGTGGCGAGCTTGGATTGGGCCACATCAGGTCGGGGCGGGTCCCACAGACCAATAGCGACGCGGGGCTGGCGGGCGGGGCGGGGCCTCGCAGGCGCCGTCAAGTAGCCCGGGGAACTGCGGGCGCGGCTCGGAGCGGGTGGGCGGCCGAAAGGCCGGAGCCGCGCGGCTGCAGCACCTGGAGCGCTGGCTGCGTCTTCCCGCAGCGCTGCCCGCCATGCACCCGCCGCTACGGGCTGCGCTGGGACTCCTGCCGCTTCTGCTGCTGGCGCCAGCGCCGGAGGCCGCCAACAAGCCGACGCCCTGCCGGCGGTGCCGGGGGCTGGTGGACAAGTTTAACCAGGTGAGCCGGGGCCGGGCGGGTCGTCCACCGTGGGCCCTGGGTCCCCCTCACCCTGGATCCAGGGTCGCCCCGACCGTGGGCCCTGGGTCCCCCTCACCCTGGATCCGGGGTCGCCCCGACCGTGGACCCGGGGTTCCCCTCACCCTCAAGAGTCGCCCCACCGTGGTCCTGGAGTCCCCCTCACCCGGAACTCGGATCCATCCCCACCGTGGGCCTGGAGTCGACCCCACTATAGACCTGGGGTCCCCTCACCCTGGGCCCGGGGTCAGGTGGTACCGCGCCCTGTGGGCACCATCTGCTTGCAGGGGATGGTGGACACCGCAAAGAAGAACTTTGGCGGCGGGAACACGGCTTGGGAGGAAAAGACGCTGTCCAAGTATGAGTTCAGGTGGGTGCTCCGGAGCACCCCTGTGGGTCTCTGCCTGGCCTTGTCCTGGGAAGCCGTGACCTGCCTTTGGTGCCTGTGTTAATGACAGGGACACAAGAGCCCCCGAGGCACGAGTCACCTGTCTGAGTCGCTGCGGCTGCTGCCTAAGGACTAACGGTTGGGTCCTCGCTGGCCTTCCAGCTTCTGCTCTGGTCCCTATAGCCGGTACCCACTCAACAGTGTGAAACGGGACGGCAGCCCCACTCGTGTGAACCGCTCCTGGCTTCCCCTGACAGTGGGGCACCCTTCCCCTCTCTGCCTGGAGTCCCGGCCCGCCCGGGCCGCGGCACCCAGGTTGGCGCATTGGTTCGGGCCCTTCTTCACTGCCTTGCAGTGCTGACGGTGGGCGCGTGGGCCTGTGTTTCAGCGAGATTCGCCTGCTGGAGATCCTGGAGGGGCTGTGCGAGAGCAGCGACTTCGAGTGCAACCGGATGCTGGAGGCCCAGGAGGAGCACCTGGAGGCCTGGTGGCTGCAGCTGTGAGTGCCTGAACCCTCTTAGAAGACACGTTTTATTTTCCAACTTACACTTTGCAATTACCTCAGGCTTAGAAAGGCGTGGGAACAGTATGGAGCGCCCACCTGCCTAGCACCCACCTGACCCGTGTTACCGATTCTTATCACCAGAGCCAGCGATCAACACTGGGGAATTAATGAGACCATTCTGTGCACACCTAGACTCTTGTTTCCTGGATCTTACAATACCCTAGTGCATATGTTACATTCCACTGCATTTTTGTTTTAAAGAAATGTGTCTGGTGGGATTCAGTGATGAATGTTTTCTTAAATCCTTAGGAAGAATGAGTATCCCGACTTATTCGAATGGTTTTGTGTGAAAACACTGAAAGCGTGCTGCCTGCCAGGAACCTACGGCCCCGACTGTCTTGGTGCGTTTCTTCTTAGGGAGATCCCATCTCCTGTATCACTTCCCTTCTTCCTCTCGTGATTCTTGGGGATAAAAGCCCAGAGGGGACCCGGGGTGTGTCAGCTTTCTGTAGCGTCTACAGCCTTCTGCTTTCTGCTGGACAGCTGCCTCCCCCACCCCTCAACACAGCTTAGAGCCGCAGCCTCCCCACTAACCTCACAGCTTCAGCTGTGAAACTGAGTACTTTATCCCAGCTGTGCTTTTAACTCAGAGGTTCACTGACTCAGGTGGTTCACAGGTGAGTCCACCCACCTGAGAGTCTGTCCTGACTGACCTGTCCAGTTGCTTCTCCCTGCAGGCACAGAGGTGGCCTCACAGCTGCTTCTGTGGCTGCCACTGCAGCCCTGCCCACAGAGCAGCAAGACCCGTCTGCAGAGAGCCGAGGGCAGTGGGTGTCTATCAGGCTGGGCGCATGGCCTTGAGCCTTAATGGGTGATGAGGACCAGGCGCTTCTGTGAAGAAGTGTGTATTGAAACTGCAGGCATGGTGTACTGCTGATAAAAGCTAATCGCATGATCGAGCTGGGTCAGGTGGCAGAAGTTTCGGGTTCAGGACCCCACCCCTACCCCGTCGGCCTCCTGCCGGCCTCTGCTGCTGTCACTGGCGTGCACTGGGGACCACAGCTGATGTTCCCACTCTCCCTGCGGTCCCCACGCCTAACCATAAGTGTCCTCATCACCATGTTTCAGCCGAGGCTGCCCAAAGCCACAAAGTGCAGTCATGCATAATGACCAGGTATGCTCTGAGAAATGTGTCATTAGGTGACTTTGTCATTGTACAAACATCACAGAGTGCCCTTCACAAACCTAGATGGTGCTGCTTGCTCCGTACTAGGCTGCCAGGCAGACCCTGCTGCTCCCAGCATGCGCCGCACCTAGGCTCCCTGGCAGGCTCTGCTACTCCCAGGCTGCACACCTGCATGGCAGGTGAGGGTCCTGAGTACTGTGGGCCACTGTGACATGATGGTAAGAATGTGTTACCTGAACACACCTAAGTATAGAACAGGTAATGTATCATATTATGATGTCACTAGGCAATAGGAGCTTTTCAGTTTTTTGCCATCTTTGGGACAGCCGTGGCATGTGTGGTCCCTTGTTGACCTAAATGTCATCATGCAGCATGTGACTAGCGAAGGCTGGGAGCCTGTGGCTTGCTCCACTCGACGATCTACCTTCAGCCCTGCAGACCCCAGGAAATCAGTTTCCCTAAACACCCACACCCCAAGCCTGCAGGCTCATGCCTGTCCTCAGAATCCTGCAGGGTTTGGGTTTGACTGTGCATTTTGAGGGGTGCAGTGCATTCTCTCCATGCGAGAACACCCCACTGGTCACCTCCAGGTGGGCTCTGATCATGGTTTTATGTCCCCCAAAGAGTGCCAGGGCGGGTCCCAGAGGCCCTGCAGCGGGAATGGCCACTGCAGTGGAGATGGCAGCAGACAGGGTGACGGGTCCTGCCAGTGCCACGTGGGGTACCAGGGCCCGCTGTGCGCTGACTGCGTGGATGGCTACTTCAGCTCGCTCCGGAACGAGACCCACAGCTTCTGCACAGGTAAGGGCTATGCCTGGGCTGGCCCCGGGGCCGAGGCAAGATGAGAACAGCCCTTTGCTGGAGCTGCCTGTGTAGGTGGGAACAGGGGCTTGTTGATCTCTTAACCCCACATGTCCAGGGAAGCTTAGGGGGCTCAGAAGGATGAATGAAAATGTCAAAAGGTTAGAGACAGAGCACGCTCATACTGTAACCACTCCAGAAGGGAGAAGCTACTCACTTTTCTCTCTAGCTCAAGGTCCACCCCTGACCCTGAGTTGGGATGGGTCACGCTGTGCACAGGTCCTGGAGGTGCTGTGTGGACCCTGCACAGGCCTGGGGGGCAGCATCTGTGAGGACTGCCAGGCTTGCCTTTCACAAATCCCTGCAGGCCGTATGAGTAATGTCTTTCCAAAAGACGTTTTCTCCCTGGTTGTCACTGACATGTAGGAAGACTCTGGGTGTACTGATGTCCCAGAGGTGCTCCTCTGGGCAGATGGACATGTGGCTCTCCCGTCAGGACCGGCCTCTCTGATTCTTATACCCCTCACCATCTCTATCTCTCGGACACTGGCATGGCATGGGGCACGTGTGGATCCATGGCCAGAACACACACACCCAGCCAGGCTACAGCCCCAGGGTAGGCACAGTACGCCTTCTCTAGGTTGTTAAGAATTCCTTGGAGTTCTGGTTTGCTGAGAATTTCAGATTCATGGGCACTGAAAACCTCCTGTTGCTTTTTCCCCTTCAACTCCTCACTTCTCAATGAGCCTTGTTCCCCAGCTGGCACCTGAGATGGGGTTGGTACCCAGGCCCGCCTTTCCCTTCCAGCCTGCGACGAGTCCTGCAAGACGTGCTCGGGCCCAACCAATAGAGACTGCAGCGAGTGTGAAGTGGGCTGGGTGCTGGAGGAGGACGCCTGCGTGGGTGAGGAGGGCCAGGGGTGGTGGCTCCCCAAGGGCCACTTCTGCCCGGCCTCTGCATCCCCCTCCCGCCAGCTGCTCCCCGTCACAGCCCTCCCATCTCTGCACATTCTGGGTCACAGGAAGGACCCTCGAGGGGACGCCTCGGCTCCCACACCTGTGATCCCACCATGCATGGGTCAGGAAGGACCGAGGGGCTTCCTTCCTACCTTCTGCAGCCTAAACTCTGGGGCCGCAGTGTCCCTGCTGTCGGCTGGCCCTGGGACTGGGGGGCTGTGGTGCCAGCTGCCCTGAGTCGGCCAACAGTGCCTGAGAACTCACCCCGTGTGTTCCTGGGAGGGAAGCCTCCAGCGGGGGCCAGCTGTGTCCTCCCACTTGGGTTTCAGAGGACACACGGATGGCGAGTATCGGGGTGGGCTTGGCTGCACGCATGGTGGCGGAGGCTGGTGTGTCCCAGGGAATGTAGGCAGAGCAGGGCACGGCGGCACAGCCAGGTCTGGGAGCAGGTAGGCGGGCAGGGCTGGGCTGCCAGCACATGCGACGGAAGCGGCCTCCCCCTACACAGACAGCATGCCAGGGTAGCAGGGAGCTGCCCACAAGCTCCTGCTGTCTGAGGGGTGTGGCAAGCCGACTCCATGCCTAGCAGTGCTCAGCCAGGAGGGGCTGTCGCCTCCTAACAGGCCTCCAGGTTCTGGGCAGTGTGGGGCTGGGTGTTCCCCAGCTTTGTGCTGTGCTTCCCCTACCCATCCCCTGCGTGGTGGGCACCGCCAGCCTGGCTGTGGGCACAGCACTTACAAAGCCAGCCGCCCTGCAGCGCCCCTGAGCTCTGGCTCCCTGGAGAGGGGCTGGCACTGGCCATGGCTTTCCCACAGGCCAGGTGCCGGGCGGGCAGGCGGAGGCTGGGCTTCCCCCTCCCTCTGTGGCCTGGGTTTTGGTTTCACCTGCCTCAGCAGTTTCTTGGCCTCAGGCAGATTCGGGGCTCAGTCCCTGGCAGGTTCCACAGCTCTGAGGGAGAGCAGGAAGGACGAGGGGGCATGAGGTGTTGGAGGCTCGAGGCGTGAGGCGCTCAGCGTCTCATCCTCACATGATGTGCCACCATCCTCACAGGCCCCTCCGCCGACTGGTGCTGAGTGTCTAAGGACAGGGCCTGGCTGTCGCCTCATCCCCTCCCCTGCCATCTGGGGCCTCCGAGGATGGCATTTGAGAGAATTCCCACCAGGGGCTGCCCTCCTCCCTGCCCTTCCCCAGCCGGCCCTGGCCGTGATCGGTCCTCCGCTACTCCCTGTCCAGGCCATCCTGGGCCACTCACCGCTGTGCTGCTCTGTTCCAGATGTGGATGAGTGTGCGGCCGAGTCACCTCCCTGCAGCACCGCACAGTTTTGTAAGAACGTCAACGGCTCCTACACGTGTGAAGGTGGGCCGGGCGGGCATGAACTCCGGGCCCCGCTGGGTGTCATCGCTGCCTTTTAAACGTTCATTTCTGATTTCCTAGCATGACTTCTGTGCATCCTGCCTGCCCTGAGAGCACTTAGTGTCATAGGTATTTACCGCAGGAAAATCAGAAATTCAAGTAAAATGGAAAAAAAACAGTTAAAAACCCATGAATTCCATGGAGCCCGCCCTGCTAATGCTTCCCCAATGTGCACGGACGGTGATTTTCCACAGCGCCTGGCAGTGGTGTTTTCTGCTCAGCCACACATTGTGAATGTTTCCGCATGTCCTATGGTTTCTCATTAATGATTTCAGGGCATGCCATTATTTCATACCTTTTTTTTTTCTTTTTTGACGAGTCTCACTCTTCACCAGGCTGGAGTGCAGTGGCGCAATCTCGGCTCACTGCAACCTCCTCATCCCTGGTTCAAGCGATTCTCCTGCCTCAGCCTCCCGAGTATCTGGGACTACAGGTGGGCGCCATCACGCCCAGCTGATTTTTGTATTTTTAGTAGAGATGGGGTTTCACCATGTTGGCCAGGATGGTCTCGATCTCTTGACCTTGTGATCCGCCCGCCTTAGCCTCCCCAAGTGCTGGGATTACAGGCGTGAGCCACCGAGCCCAGCCCTATTTCATACTTTTCTCAAACAGTGTCTATTGCCAGACGTTTACGTCTAACAATTTTTCAGCTGTCAAAAATTGTGAATACTCTTGAAGGTAAAGCTTTTCATATTCCTTATTATTTTCTTTGGATTAATTTCCAAATCATCAGTCAAGGGAATGTGTCTTCAGGGCCACAGTGCCCCAGAAGAGTTGTGCCGATCCCCAGTGCCAGCAGCAGGGAGGAGGCCGCCTCTGCCCTGTGTCTGCGCAGCCCCGGGCAGTTCCACGGTTGTGAGTGCAGACAGTGGGACCCTCCGTACCACCACGCTGGAAGCCGTGCAGGAGGCTCCCATAGTTTTTAGTCAGCTCTGGGCGGGCTGACAAACCAACGTCACTGAGCTGGGGACGGGCTTTGTTTCTAGAACCTCTGTGGTACCTAGTTTCTCCCCAAAGGGTTCCAAGCCAGGGGGTCCACGCCGTGGCTTTCCAGGAGCTTCTGCCACACGGCAGGATGCAAGTCTGTGCTTTTGCCGCGAGTCAGAGATAGGTCGTTATGAAGTCACTTGGTGATGAATGAGGAGCAAACCCAGCTCCTCCCTGGTACTGGTGCCCTGCACGTGTGTGGGGGTCTGACGCCTGCTTCCTGTTGTAGAGTGTGACTCCAGCTGTGTGGGCTGCACAGGGGAAGGCCCAGGGAACTGTAAAGAGTGCATCCCCGGCTATGCAAGGGAGCGCGGACAGTGTGCAGGTCAGTGACGGCGTATGTGCTGGACACAGATGGACATTCCCAAGGGACTACGATGTGAATGGCCCCAGGAGGGGCTGCCCAGGGACAGGAAGCAGCTGAGACCCGTCCTGCAGACGCTGCTCCCCCGGGTCACTGCGCACTCACCCTGAGGGCCACATGAGACACACAAGCAGTGGGGGTGCAGGGGTGGGCTCTGCATGGCCGACCCCAGTGTGCACGGCGCTGCTGCACTCGCCTCTTGCCGGTGGCCTTGTTCCCCAGGTCCGGAGCCTCCACTCTCCCTCCAGCTCCTGGGTGGCGCACACCCCGAAGCTCAAGGCCAGGCCTGCTGTGGTTGTGGCCTGCCTGGGTGAGCCTGGGCTTGGCTGGAACCCAAGGGGGGAAAGTGGCTTCCTAGGTGCATGCCGGGCTGCCGGCCTCCCCTGGAGGTCTCTGCATTTTCCACAGTGGCGAGCCCAACTTTGAAACGTGAAATTCTGCCCCCACGAAGCCTTTCCTGACCTTTGCTCCCTTCTCTAATGTGACATTTGTCATCATTGCGCTTTATGTGAATGAATCTGAATGAATGAATTTCATCATCTGCTGTGCATCTGCTAAGTGAAGTAATTACTAAAATGGAGTCTCTGAATTTTAGACGTAGATGAGTGCTCACTAGCAGAAAAAGCATGTGTGAGGAAAAATGAAAACTGCTACAATACTCCAGGGAGCTATGTCTGCGTGTGTCCTGACGGCTTCGAGGAAACGGAAGATGCTTGTGTGCCGCCGGCCGAGGCTGGTGAGTGACGCGGCTCCCGCTCCACAGCCTCCCCTCCCTGGGGCACGGGGTTTGCATGTAGACTGGCTGCTTGGTCTGAAATCCACACAGACAGCGGCCCTGGGGTGGTGAGAGTGGGGTTCCCGGGAGACAGGTGCGTGACACCTCTGGGCGCATACTCGTGCAGAGGTACCAGCTTCCTGAGGATGAAGCCCCGGGGCTCACAGCACAAACGGACGTGAGGGTGATAGAAGGGAGAGTCTCTGGAGCTCAGACCTCAGCGGGCGATGACCAGGGGAGCAGACGTGGGGAAGAGCAGCTGATGAGCTGGAAAAGTCATCTGGGGGAGGCGCCACAGACACAGGGGCAGGCAGGAAGGGGTGGAGGGCAAGCAGGTTCCCCAGCTGCACCTGTTTCCCAGGGCTGCTTCACCAAGAACCAGGGACTCGGGGCCCCAGCAGCAGAAAAGTGCCTCTCACAGCTCTGGAGCCCGAAGTCAGAGGCCAAGATGCAAGCAGCCTGCTTCCTCGGGAGGTTGGCGGGCACAGTGATTTCAGCCTCTGTCCTCGCCTGGGGGCACCACCTGTTCCCACGTCTGCACGTGGGCTCCCTGCGGACATCTGCAAACCTCCCCTCTTCATGAGGACACCAGTCACTGATGCCCTCATGTCAGCTTGACCATCTGTAAAAGCCATGTTTCCAAACACGGTCACAATCACACAGCGTCCCCCATGGCAGTCCTCATAGAAGTCTAGAATAGAGGGGAAGGAAGCAGTGTTTAGGGAGATATTGGCCAAGAATTTTCCAGAATGAATAGGGCATGACTCAGATTCCAGAAGCTGTTTCCTGAGCAGGACACATAAAAGCAATTCCTCACCTAGAAGCATTGTAGTAAACAGAAACCCCAAAACAGGAGAACTGAGGCGTCCGCAGAGACGGACAGGCCAGAGGACAAGGCTGCTTGCCACCCCCTCGGTTCCCTCTGCCTGGGGGGCAGCTCTGCCTCCTGCCCCTGCCCCCCCACCCTCCATCCCCTCCTGCCCCTGCCCCCCCGCCCTCCATCCCCTCCTGACCCTGCCCCCCCCACCCTCCATCCCCTCCTGCCC
>PVKP010033786.1:0-24755 GCA_004027715.1 Plecturocebus donacophilus | reverse complement strand
CCCTTCAGATTCAAAGCAAGTAGGATGAGGCCAAGGCCAGAGGGCAGGAGCCGTGGGAAAGCAGAGGCCCCAGGCACCAAAGGGTGGGCACTGGCTCCCATGCTCATGGCAAGACTTGCCCCCCCTTTTTTTCCCCATTCTTAAAGGCGCCCTTCTTTCTCCGGGTACAATACAGTGAATACGGCGGAGATTCCAGGCTGAGTGGGACATTCTTGCATTGTGTCGGCCATAATGAGGGGATTGGGTGGGCCACGGGTCTCCCAGCATGGCACTTCACATGGCTAAAGAGACATTGTTGGGGAGGGGCAGGGGTTTCTGAGACTTTCTCAGAAAACAGTGAAAAAGGCAGCCTCTGTCCTCAGAGCAGGCCTTAGAGAATGCTGGGCCCACGGCAGCATCTGAGAAAAGCCCCTTTTGTGGGTGGCTGGCCAGCCCTGCAGAGCTGATTCAGGGCCACATGGAGCCAGGGGCCAGGGCCAGGAAGGTGGGTACCTGAGCAACTGTCCCTCATTCGCACAACGCTCGCTGCTGGACTCAGCCTCCACATCTGTACAATGACAGTGTTAGAGGAAAACCCTCCAAGTTCCCTTTCAACTTTAAGATATTCTTTCTGAGACTGTCTGCGAACCGGTCTCAGACTTGGGACGAGTGGCTTGCACATTCTAAACTTCCATTTCCACATCTGGAAAACAAAGCTAATACTGCATCTACTGCAAAATGAAAATTTAGGGTGTCTTGTTCAAAAAGCAGGATAAAGGTGCTGTTACTGAAATATAAAGTTTCTTCCTTTCTTCCATAATCTTTCTCTCTCTCTTTCAAGTTATCATCAGGCTTTTTATATGGTATTTAATATTGTTCTAAGTAAAGAAAAATTGGAATTTTACATTGCTAGCATAAGTTTTATTGTCCATTATTACCTTGTAGAATGCCAGTTTTAAATGCAAATAAGAGCCTTTAACTCATATACAGAATTACCAAAACTACACAGTTTGTATTTCATAGCTTGCTACTCTGTGCAGATGTATTTTGATCTGACCAGGCTACCCGAAAGTAACTCAGCTGTTTTTCAGTTTGTTTATTTTTTGAGATGGAGTTCCACTCTGTCGCCCAGGCTGGAGTTTGGTGGTGCAATCTCAGCTCACTGCAGCCTCCGCCTCCCGAGTTTAAGAGCTTCTCCTGCCTCAGCCTCCTGAGTAACTGGGATTACAGGAGACTGCCACCACACCCAGATACTTTTTTTTTTTTTGTATTTTTAGTAGAGACAGCGTTTCACCATGTTGGCCAGGCTAGTCTTGAACTTCTGACCTCAGGTGATCCGCCCGTCTCGGCCTCCCCAAGTGCTGGGATTACAGGCATGAGCCGCCACACCTGGCCAACTCAGCTGGTTTTATTTCCCTTCGTGGTCTGTACACATTCCACAACACTCTCCACCTCTGACTTCTGGCCTTCTGGCCAGCAAGGAAGGACTGACGGGAAAAAAACTGTGGATTGCCTCATCTATTCTTTGACTTTCCCATCGTATTTTCAGCATAAGTAGGTTACGCACATAGAGAAGTAACAAGAGTAAGAAAGGATATGATAGGGACCCTTGGTTGGGTTTCCACTGCCTTCTTTTCATGTTTGGGGTAAGTTCTGGTTCCAAAGGAAAAGTGGTGTGTCACGGCCGTCGCGGCCTCCTGTACCTAGTCCTTATGGTGCTTCCCTTGTGCCCCCTTTCAGCCTCACTCACGCCTGGAGCTCAGACATCCACTGCAGTGCTGTGCTCCTGGGGCACTGAGTAATATGCAAATGACAAGCAAGGGGAGGGGTTGAAATGTGGGTGGATCTGTGTTCACCTGCGTGCTCCATTGACTTAGCACACATCACTTGCAAGATGCAGGTTTAATGACAACCCCGCTAAGCATTGCTGGACAGTGATGGCAGAGTAATCAACCAACTAAGAGGCCCCTCCAGGCACAGGTGGCCCTGTGTGATGGCCTTGAGATCACCTGCCTGCTGCTCCCAGTGCTGAACTAGAGCCTCACCCACAGGCTGATATGGCAGGCACTCACACATCTACCTCTGCTGGACAACCTGAGTGGCTTGCACTTCTGTTTCCTCATCTGGAACTTCCGTTTCCTTATCTGGAAAATAAAGCTAATACTGGGAAATAGTCCTTATTTCTACAAGGATTGCATTAAATTAAAATAAAATATCTAGAACATACTGCAGCTCTTAATAAGATGGTAAGAAATCCTCTCCAGGTGGGTGGGAGTGGCAGCAGGGAGTCATGGACTGAAGACATGCCTGGAGTCCTCGGGGCAGAGGAGCTTCCAAATATTTGGTTTAGAACAGGGTCAGAGAGTCATTAGCCTCCAGTCGTAGACAGGAGCTCAAATATTGAACAGGAAACTGAGGCAGAAATTCCGATCGTGAACAAGATGGAGACGACAGGGCGTGGATTTGGTATGCAGATACCCGGGCTGCCTCGGCCTCCATCCCTCCTCCCCATCCCCACTCTTCCATCCCCGTCTCAGATTCAGTGGGTTTCCAGACTCCTGTACTAGTGAAAGTGTTCATCTCTGGCTGGGCACAGTGGCTCATGCCTGTAATCCCTGCACTTTGGGAGGCCTGCAGTCAGGAGTTTGAGACCAGCCTGGCCAACATGATGAAACCGCATCTCTACTAAGAATACAAAAAAATTAGCCAGGGGTGGTTGCCCACGCCTCTAATCCCAGTTACTTGGGAGGCTGAGGCAGGAGAATCACTTGAACTCGGACAGTAGAGGTTGCAGTGAACCAAGATCGTGCCTTTGCACTGCAGCCTGGGCAACAAGAGTGAAACTCAATTTCAAAAAAAAAAAAAAAATCCACCTTCTCTTTTCCACGGGAACCCAGGGAGCAGCATGGATGAGCACTCAACACTCTAAATGCAGGTTCAGAACTTGCAGGTGATTTCATAAGATCGCAGCCCCTCTCTGAGCCTCAGATTCTGTATGTAGAAGACCAAAGTGCCAGAGGTTGGCACTTCTTCACATAAGTAAGAAGCTAATATGGAGGAGCACTGGGCTGCTTCCTTTTACTTGATCACCAAGGGAAAGAACCTTGAACCTATTAATGGAACCTCCAGGGAGACAGATTTCTGCTCAGAAGAAGAAAGCACTTTCTCATTATGATGTCCTGGGAAGGGTTTGAGCAAACGATCACAGAGAGCTGGGCACACATCCTGGATTTAGAGTCTGACAAATCTCCATCTGAATTCCAGCATTTTCACCTCCTTAGCTGTATAACTGAGGGCAATTTACTCAACAATTCTAAGCCTCCAGTCCTTGTCTGTAACATGTAGATTGCAATCAATTAATTTGCTTATTCATCCATCGTCATTCATTCACAGTGTTTGTTCTGCTACAACAGAGCAACCCCTGAGGGGTAAAGCTGTTGCAGGGAAAGAGCCTGTCGCTGTGTGGCAGATGACAGTTGCCTAGCAAAAGCCGAGTTTCTTTCTTTCTTTTTTCTTGAGACAGAGTTTCACTCTTGTTGCCCAGCCTGGAGTGCAGTGGTGCGATCTCGGCTCACCACAACCTCCGCCTCCCAGGTTCAGGCGATTCTCCTGCCTCAGCCTCCCGAGTAGCTGGGATTACAGGCTCCTGTCACCACGCCCCGCTAATTTATTTTATATTTTTTATTTTTGTAGAGACAGGGTTTTTCCATGTTGGTCAGGCTGGTCTCAAACTCCCGACCTCAAGTGATCCGCCCGCCTCGGCCTCCCAAAATGCTGGGATTATAAGCGTGAGCCAATGCGCCAGACCAAGCCGACTTTCATTTGGATTACTTTTCGGTGGATGGAGCTGCCTCCAGAGGGAGTGAGCTGCCCCAGGAAGGCCGGGTGAGCTCTGAGGAAGGTTGTGGAGGAGGGGACCCTGGCATCAGGCAGAGAACTGTCCCTGCTTCAGGGACCCTGGGATCTCTCCTGGCCACTCAGAAGAGGCTTATCTGGGACTGTGGCCCAGGGAGATGACTGTGGACTCAGCCTCCCAGAATGGAGCTCTTTCCATGGACCCACACAGAAAGCCAAGTGCCCAGGGGCCACGTGGGCTGAGCAGAGCAGTGAGACAAAAAGCCTTCCAAGAGGCAGCCACAAAAGGGGCACTTCCAGGCCTCGGGCAGCGGCTGGCACCTCTGCAGGGGCTGATACCTGACGGGAGTGGGCCCTCTGGCGGGCTGTGGGGGTAACGTCCCTGCCCAGGGCTCCGGCCCCTGTCTGAGCCAGCCTGGGTCGTAAGCGCAGAACTGTGCTGTCTGACGTCTGCGGACATCCTTGTTGCAAACCCCAAAGCACAGGCATGAGTATGAACGGTGGGGAAAGGTGCATTCAGCTGGAGTGGACTGTGGTCAGGGAGGTGAATGAGCTTTATTTCGGAGACCCAGATGTGCTCCCACCCCATGCCTTTGGAGTCATTATCCACTCTTCGCAGAAGTCCACCATGGCTCACTGGCCACCTCGTTCCTGCCGCTCATCTGGCGTCCCACTCTGTCCCACTCTGCGCCCTAGATTCTGATGCCAACGAGTGAGTCATGGGTGGGCTTAGGGCACATCCGTGTCCCAGGGCAGCAGATCTGGCAGGTAGCCCGTGACTGACTCACTGTCTTTCGCGTGAGCGGGTGGCATAAAATGCCTGATGATGGGCATATTGTTTTCCAAAGATGAGGCAATGAGTGAGCTGATGCCCTTAAGGGTGAACATCCCTTATGCCACCTGCTTTTCATGACCTTCATGACTCTGCATGGCTGCTTGTACCTGTCCCCTTCAGAGACCATTTCTGCATGTGGCCCGAGCTGAGGCCCACGTCCTCCACCATTCGCCACCCGCCACGACTGCCACCCCAACCAGGCTGATTGGCCATGATGGGTACCTGAACTGGGTGTAGCCCCCTGCAGGATGCCAGCAATCTACATCTAATGCCGCTGGCATAGAAAACATGCCAGCCTATTCGCTTATCTACGACACAGGGACCCAGCAGGAACATGGCAAGGGGCTGCTGGAACTAACACTGAAGGATGGCATAGAGAGGGCAGGGGTACCCCCGAGGCAAAGGGTGCTGAGATAAAGTGGGTTACACCTCTGGCTTATGATGGCTAATTTTATGTGTCTATTTGGCTGGGCTGTGGTGCCCAGATATCTGATCAAACATCCTGGATGTTTCTGTAAGGACATTTTTGGATGAGACTAACATTTAAATCAGTGGACTTTGATATTGCCCTCCCTAATGTGAGTGTGCCTTTTCTAATCGGGTAAAGGCCTGAAGAGATCAAAAGACTGACTTTCTGGGAATGAGAGGGGATTCTTCAGATCGATGCCTTTGGACTTGACCTGCGGCATTGACTCTGCTGGGTCTCCAGCCTGCTGGCTCATCCTACAGATTCTGGACTTGCCAGCATTTCTAAGTGCTTGAGCCAATTTCTTAAAATACGTCTCTTTCTAGGTTTATCTATCCACATCCTATTTCCCCTGCAGAGAAACCATGATCAATGTACTGACTGATCATGTCTCTTCTACTTCTTTAATCACCAACATTTAAGAAAAAATTATTTCTTCTTTTTCTTTCCCTCTCTCCACAATTTCTACTGGTACTGTACCTCATTCAACAAATCACATTTTTTTCTGGTTGTAAGACCAATTTCAGGATTTGACAGGATAATTAAGCCAAAGATGATAACACTTAATTGGTAGTGCTGTTTATCACCTGGTTACTATTCCCCAGAACTTCTTTATCAAGAGCATTATGTAAGGAAGATGTGAGAGCTTTATCTGAGAGTTCAGGCCAGAAATGGTTGGAGCTTCCTCTGCGTGTGGCACAGAAAGTCTCAGTGCTTCTTCCTTATTCATCACAGTCTGAATTTTCAACATTATATTAGCAAAGTTTTGTGTTCAATAGTATTTCTTGTGCTCCTGTAATCACCAGGATAAAAATTTGTGGGTATCCACACATGCATGCATATGATCCTATGTGTGCATGTGCCAGTACATGTACGACATGGGTGTATTCATTTATCCAGGGATAAAATTAAAATTTACATTCCAAAATCACCTGTGAACCCATCAATCTGGTGACTATCACTGCCCAAATGCTTCACATTTTGAAGTCTCTGTCAACCTCATGCTAAATGAGGTTTGGGTTGTTGGCTGGGCCTGGTGGCTCACACTTGTAATCCCAGCATTTTGGGAGGCCAAGGCGGGCAGATAACAAGGTCAGGAGTTCGAGACCAGCCTGGGCAACCTGGTAAAACTCCATCTCTACTAAAATACAAAAAATTAGCTGGGCTTGGTGGCGGGCGCTTGTAATCCCAGCTACTCAAGAGGCTGAGGCAGGAGAATTGCTTGAACCTAGGGGGCAGAGGTTGCAGTGAGCCGAGATTGCTCACTGCACTCCAGCCTGGCCAACAGTGAGACTCCGTCTCCAAAAAAAAAAAAAAGATTTGGGTCGTGTTTATCTTTTTATCCCCAGGACCTAACTCTGGGGCTGGGTACAAAGGGGGACCACCTTTTAAACGAATAAATTAAATTATTCATTTAATACATGTTATTGAGCACCTACCTATTACCTGCTAGGACTCCCCCTTTGGGTGGCGAGGTCAGTAGTGAGTAAATAAATGCAAAGGATCCTGTCTCCCATGTGCATTTGTTGGAGGACATGAAACAGGGGCATGAGACAGAGTGGTCAGGAAAGGGTCTTTGGGGAGGTGGCATTGCCACAGGGCCTTGGTGTTGCTGGGTACTTGGTTTTATAGAGTGATTTTTTCCGTGAAAAATCACTTGCTTCCTGCACAGTGTATCCAATCTGACAATAATTTGCCTGGTATAAATTAGAGATGATACAGAGAAGCCAGAAAGGCAGGCCCTTGGCAAGCACAGAAGGGTTTTCCCTGTGACCCGCACTGTACAAGATTCCCATTGCAAAACATATCTCTGTTCTCCCAGCAACCAGGAGGCACCATTAATACAGTATTGAAGTTATGAAATTTGCTTCTTTCATATTTGTATTTATATTTAAGTCTACTTTGAGAATTATTTGATTTATATGTATAATCAAATGGATTTTTATGTATTTGCTTTATAACATATATGTTGATTTATATATTGATTTATATTTATAATTATATTTACAAAGTCTCCTGCAGAAACCCAGGAATTTGTGGAGACTAAAGGAGTCTGTTTGCTTTCAGTTTTCTCATATATATATATATATATATATATATATATATATATATATACATTTCTGTTTTTTCTCTTAATAGAAGACAAATGCTATAGAAAACATGAAGTCTACTAAAAAAGTTTAAATATCAAAATGAAAATCTTCACAAATCTTAACCTTCATGAATATTCACTGCAGACAAGCAATTTGGTATGTTTTTCTCTCAGACTCTTTTTTTAATTAAGAAAAAGCTATTTTAAACATTATGGAGAATATACAGTAAGTAAGTATGTCATGGATTGATCACTTAATTTCATAAATATTGGCTGACATTGCTACAAACATACCCTAAATATTATTTTAAATCCCTATAGAGAATTCTACTTTATGTAAATATCATATTAGTAAAGTATTCTCCATGCACTGAATATTTTGGCTGGCTTCTTGTTTTTTTATGTTGGGAACATACTGCAAAATTACTGCATCATTGTTCTGCTTTCTCCAGCAGCTAAGGCTCAAACCCAAGACAATTCTCATTTTCCTAAGGCGTTTAGAGGTAGTAGTTAAAGAATTGGCCTGCAGCTTCACAGTGGACCCTCTTTGGGCTGGCTCTTCTGCCATTCTCTTACCTTCCCTTTCCCCTCAGCATTGCAAGAAGAACTCTGTGAGTCCAGAGATCACATTCTCAAAAAACAGACAAGAAATGGCAGGATGCCAGAGCACCATGCGGGTACCCTCCTCCATTTCCCAAACGCCGCCCCTCCCAGAGCTAAGCAGACACTTCCTTTGGTCTTAGGTCTTGTTAGAAATTGCTGTGTCCTGTGGCCATCTGGCTGTAGGGGAGGCTGGGAAAGCCAGCATCCACCTAAATCCATACATGGGAGAAGGCAGCCAAGGAAAAAGAGACTAGAGATGGCACTGGGAAGATAATCATGATTGTTACTGCTTGCTAAAATCGCCTTTGTTCACAAGCCTTTTTCTATATTCCTTATTTCCTAAAGAGTGATTCTCTGTAGTGGAACTGCTGATCTAAAGGCTATAAAGAGTTTTAAGTATCTCATATGCATTAACAATTGTGTTCTAAGATGATGTGTTTGAATTATTTTTCACTGAATTACTATCACTGAGGATTACTATGAGATCTTTTGCATAGCCTTTAATATATTC
The DNA here is from genome assembly GCA_004027715.1 of Plecturocebus donacophilus. Taxonomy (NCBI): domain Eukaryota; kingdom Metazoa; phylum Chordata; class Mammalia; order Primates; family Pitheciidae; genus Plecturocebus; species Plecturocebus donacophilus. The sequence goes on along the minus strand of PVKP010033786.1, from coordinate 16,414 downwards.
AAAGAAATTGAGATCTCTCTGTCTGGTGGTGGTTAGTTAATGTTGGACCTTGGTGTATGTAACTGTGGCTGTGGCATGAAAACGCCATGTTGTGAGTGTGTGTCCGTGTGTGTATGCATGTCTATGTGTCTGTGTGAGTGCCTGTGTATCTGAGCATGTGCACATAGGTGCATGTCCCTATATGCATGGGTAGGCACGTGTGTGTGTGTGCATGCATGTAGTTCTGACTTGTCATTGGCAGGAAAGGGGAGTAGAGGGTGCTCTCCCTCAATTGGGTGAAACCTCAGTTTCCAGACTTCTAAATAGGCATGATGATTTCTGCACTATCATCATGACCGGATTTCCTCTACAGTAAATGAGAAATTAACTGTAACTTTGTTTGTTTGGCGTTTTTGTTGTTTGTTTGTTCTGAGACAGAGTCTCGCTCTGTTGCCCAGGCTGGAGTGCAGTGGCATGGTCTCAGCTCACTACAACCTCTGCCTCCAGGTTTCAAGCAATTCTCCTGTCTCAGCCTCCCTAGTAGCTGGGATTAAAGGCACTCGCCACCCACGCCCGGCTCATTTTTGTATTTTTAGTAGAGACGGGGTTTCACCATGTTGGCCAGGCTGGTCTCGAACTCCTGACCTCAAATGATCCACCTGCCTCAGCCTCTCAAAGTGCTGGGATTACAGGCGTGAGCCACCGCACCTGGCCCATACTCTGTAACTTTGGACAGGTCACTCTTCTCACTAAACTCCCATCTCCTTGCCTTTCCAAGGACAATAACCTTTCCTGTGTCACAGGGGTTACCATGAGAAATGTGAGAGATCAAGTGACAAGCACCATAAAAGCTGAGACCTAAAGGAGGAGTGAGCCAGGTGACCCGAAGTGGGGAGGATGTCTTAGGTAGAGAGTCCTGAGGCGGGTGGGAGCAGGGCAGTGCTGCTGCTGCTGATCATGATGAAGGACATGGGCTAAGGGCGTGCTGCGGACAGGGCTCTAGGGCCACACAAGCCTCAAGCCCGTCAAGTGACCATCAGGGAGTCACTGGTTACTTCTGCTGGTAACGCGCGATGGTTCGTCTTCTGATTCTTAGCCTGCCCACACGTGCCAGGGCCCCTTCCTTCCCTGGCACAGAGTTGCGGACAGCCGCCTGTGCACACCTTCCCAGGCTGAGAGAACGGGCCACGTCTTTGTCTCTAGCTCTTTGATCCTTGTGGCCTGAAAGCGTAGGATCGAGACAGAGGGAGACGTTCACTGGAGCAAGACCGGAAGAGGATGCCACTAGGTCTGTGAAACACCAGGTGGCTTGTAACGTCTGGATGCTTTGATGGAGAAATTAGCTTTTCCAGTGTCCTTGAAAGTCTCTGCAACAAAAAGTAAAGGGTAACTGTGGTGGATTCCCGGTATCTCTGGAGGTAACGGGAGGGGATGGGAAGACAGGCCCACAGTCCAGAATCCAGATTCTACATTTGCCTCTTCAGCTTCTCAGATGCGATGAGACTCCTGGCCTCCCCGAGCCTCCCTTTGCTGTTTGGTGGTGGCCTAATAGATCCCCGAGGATCTGTGGGCAAACCCAGCACTGCGGACCCCCGTCCTCCAAAGGGGGAGAGTTGCCTCCCGTGGGAGAAATCACTCCAAGTCTCTGCTTGGTGCAGTGACGCACAATGCAAATCACGATGGACCCCGGCCATGGCCTCGCCTGTCCAGCCTCCCTTCCCCGCTTACTGACTGTCCTCTCAATTCTAATTGGACCAGTCATTTAATTTCACTTCAGCTTAATGGCTTTCCACAGTGGCAGCTGGGACAGAAGGAAAAACTAAAGGACTTCAGCCCTGATCAAGAACAGCTTCTGACCAGAAAGGCGTGGGGATGACCCTAGCTCAGGTCTCCACGGAAAGTGCGAAATGGATTAGGCAGTTGGACAGAGTGTTACTGTCCCCCTTCCCAGCTGTGTAGGCACGGGGTACTGCTCAGGCAGTTTCCACAGAACAGAAAGATTCGGGGCTGTTTGGCATCTAAATAGGGCTGATATTTCATATGTAGTCATGTGTAATTTGTATAACAATTTTTTTTGAGACAGAGTCTCACTCTGTAGCCCAGGCTGGATTGCAATGGCGTGATCTCTGCTCACTGCAACCTCTTCCTCCCTGATTCAAGCAGTTCTCCTGCCACAGCCTCCCAAGTAGCTGGGATTACAGGCACCCACCTCCACACCCAGCTAAGTTTATGTATTTCTAGTAGAGACAAAGTTTTGCCATGTTGGCCAGGCTGGTCTCGAACTCCTGACCTCAGGTGAGCCACCCGCATCAGCCTCCCAAAGTGCCGGCATTACAGGCTTGAGCCACCACATCTGGCTAATAATTTTAATATATATCTGGATTATAGAATGTATTATATTAGATATACAAAGGAATATTTATTGAATAGAATAAATATACCTGTGTTGATGTGTGTGTATATACGCACAGGACATATATACATATTCATGTATATATTGACATTCAAAGATGCACATATATATTTCTATATATTCCGCAAACAATGTTGACCTGTGACTGACACATATCAGCAACTGATATGGCTTGGATCTGTGTCCCCACCCAAATCTCATGTTCAGTTTTAGTTTCCAATGTTGGAAGTGGGGCCTGGTGGGATGATCATAAGGGTGGTTTCAAATGGTTTAGCAGCAACCCCTAGTGCTGTTCTCACACTAGAGTTCTCCTGAGATCTGGTTGTTTGAAAAGTGTGTGGCACCTTCTCTGCCCTCTCCCCCTCCTGCTACTCCACGTGCCTGCTTTCCATCACCTTCTGCCATGACTGAAAATTTCCTGAGGCCTCCCCAGAAGCCATGAAGCTTCCTCACAGCCTGAAGAAACATGAGCCAGTTAAACCTCTTTTTTTTTTTTTTTTTTTTTTTTGAGACGGAGTTTCAGTCTTGTTGACCAGATTGGAGTGTGCAACGGCACGATCTCGGCTCACCTCCGCCTCCTGGGTTCAAGCGATTCTCCTGCCTCAGCCTCCCGAGTAGCTGGGATGACAGGCGTGCACCACCACGCCTGGCTACTTTTGTATTTTTAGTAGAGACAGGGTTTCCCCATGTTGGTCAGGCTGGTCTCAAACTGCCAATCTCAGTTGATCTGCCTGCCTCTGCCTCCCAAAGTGCTGGGATTACAGGTATGAGCCACCGTGCCTGGCCAAACCTCTTTCCTTTATTAATTATCTAGTCTCAGGTACCTCTTTAAAGCGGTACAAAAATGGACTAACAGAGCATCTATACACAAAAGTGCACTATCTCACATTATTGCCTCACGTTTCTCTTAATACCCACTCCCAGCCCCTTAAAATTTAATCAAAAGAACAATGGATATGGAATCAAAATAAACAAGTTACAACCTGGTTTTCTTTTACTGGCTTGACCTTTAGGCAAGTTCATTAAACTCTCTTAGCTTCAGCTTCCTCCGCTGTCATCAGGGTATAGTACCCTTTCCTGGTAGGAGTTTTGTGAGGATTAAAGGTGATGGAAGCGGAGAGCCTGGACCCGCAGGTAACACAGAGCAGGAGTTACATTCTTCTAAATTCAGGATTTATTGAGTGCCCACCATGAGCCTGCCAGGCCAGGTCTGGGCTCTAGACACAGAGACGACAAAAACGTTGCCCAGACGACGAGGAGCTTTTTGTTGTTGTTGCTGTTTCCTCCAACGTTGGAAACTCTGTCCCCAGGCTGGAGTGCAGGGGCGCGATCTCGGCTCACTGCAACCTGCACCTCCCAGGTTCAAGTGATTCTCCTGCCCCAGCCTCCCCGGTAGCTGGGACTACAGGCATGAGCCACCACGTCCAGCTGAGCAGCTCTTTTTCTATGGCAGAAACAGATGTGAAAAAGGGCTGTGTAACACAGTATGACGTGTGCTGTGACTGGGTAAGTGTCAGGGGCTGTGGGATTCCAGAGGAGGGCCTGGCGACTCTGCTAACAGGGAGGCTTCAAAACAGAGGTGGAAGATGGCATTCATCATGGAGAATGGGTGGAATTGGTCCCAAGAGTGGAGGAGCAGGAGTGCCACTCAGGTAGGTGTGCACGCTGGGAGGCTCCTGGGCTAGGACGGCATGAGTTTGGCGGTGGCCAGGAACTTGGGTATGGTGGGAATACCTGTTGCACTAAATATTTTGAGTCACTGTATTACCGGCTAGAAATAGAATTCCAATTTCCAGGCCAATCTTTTCTACCAAATTTCTGTGTTTCTTTGAAAAAAAAAAAAGATTCAGAAACCTTTCTAGGTTCTGGTCTTCATCCTCTTTAAAATAAAGAGATTGAATAAAACTAGCTTCAAGGCCTGACTTAGTTCTAGGAGGCCATACAGATGCACATTTGATAATGTCACAGGAAGAGGCAATGACTTGGGGACTGGATTCCTGACAGTGCCCTTTAAATGTCATCTCATCAAGATTTCCTTAGTCATTATTATAATGGTCCGCTCCCCTTCTTGCTCAATAAAAAAGTGGACATTCAATCGAACTTCAAACTTCAAAGATAACGAATTTGTTAAACCAGTTTGGGAGGATGATTCAACAGCATTCATAAAGCTGAAGCTCTGACATCCTGGATGACTTCATCCGGCACTAAACTCCTAGCGATGAGGCTTCAGCATGTACTGAACACCTACTGTGTGCCAGGCACTGGGGGCACATAGGTTAAGAGACATGGCCCTTTTCTTTAAAGAGCACATTTTTGGGAAGAAACATAGAAGTAAGCAGATTATTAAGATCTAGAGGAGACTGCAATGAGCTGAGATCGCGCTACTGCACTCCAGCCTGGGCAACAGAGCGAGACTGCGTCTCAAAAAAAACAAAAAGGATATAGAAGAGACTAAGAAGTATCTGTTGACATGAAGATGCAGTGGAGACCCTCTTCACCCAGGCTGGGAGTACATGTGAAACTTCTGAGAACCAAACTAAACCTTTCAGTGATAAGACTAGGGTGCATCAGTAGACAGAAGGATGCACCAGACAGAACAAAACCAGCAGTGCAAGGGGCTGCAGCAATCCATCCTGACAGTAACAACTCGTGCTAACATGGTGCTTTCTCTGCTACATAGTGGCCGGACAGGAGAGTACAGTGAAACCTCTTTGTGTTACCCTAAGTCTTTGTAGGGTGCACTACAGAGACCTTCTTCAGGTTGAGGATGGGGACTTGTGAAGACAGAAGGCAGGATGAGAGGGCTGAAAGAAACCCCTCTAAGTGTTGCTAAGTGTACTAAATGCAGTGCTTCGTCAGGTTCAGACCAAGGTAGCAATTCAGAGAGAGGTAACTCCAGAGATACAGAAATCCAGGGACAAGAGTTATGAAAGAAAATACTGCCAGGGATTCTAAAATCTGAAATCTGAGGAGAGAGAGAGAGAGAAAGAGAGAGAGAGAGAGAAACAGAGAGACAAACAGACACACATACCAAAGTCAAAATTTGGCAGCTAGGCTGTAAAGCACATAGAAATTTCTAGGGACTTTTTTTTTCAATGTCCAGATCCCAAGGAAATGTTTCCTTCCTTCTTTTGCAATAATTCAAGTCAATTGCACACTAAAGCTAAATAAAAGTGTAAAAAATGCCATTTAACACACAGATCAGGTAGACTCAGCACCCCCTCCTCACACACTGGCAGTGAGTCATGAAGAGGAGGCCATTATCAGAAGGTAAATACTATTTAGATCCATCTCTGCTATTCATTTTCAGACAATGTTTAACATTGTGCCAAAAATTATAAAATATATAAAGAAGCAAGAAACTTGACCCATAGTCAAGAGAGAAAAAATTGACATTTTGATAGAGATTGCATTGAAATGAATAAAGTAGAAACACTAGAAATAACAAAATCTATTTGAAAGGCTTAATGACAACATCGCAGGGGAAAGGAACAGTGTAGCTGAATACAGGTGAACTGCAAACATCAAACTAAAGTAAGAGGAACCTGATAGAGAACAATATCAAGTAGTCAAAAGTGTGTGGTTGGTATTCAAAGGGGAGGCAAAGGAGAGAAGAGAGAGAATAAAGCTAAAGAAATATTTAAAGAGTTAGTGGCTGAGGTGTTTTAGAATAGCTGAAAGTTATCAACCCATGAAAGCAAGATCATTTCAAATGGAATTCCTACAAACAGAAACAGTCTAGGCACATCACAGTCAAAACACTGAAAACAAAACAGAAAGACAAAATCTTAAAATAAGCCCTAGGAAACATACATCACACATAAGGGAACAATGATACAAAAAAAAAAGACATTTCTCATTAGAAACAACAAAAACCAAAAGACAATAGGATGATATATTTAAAATAAACTGTTCCTGTCTGCAGGAACGCACAGTATGACATGTGTGAACAGTTGAAAAATTTGTCATAATTTTCACCTTTGATATAGTTTACATATATCAAAGTTATATACAATATATAGTTTTATATATGTACACACATAGATAGATAGATAGATAGATAGATAGATAGATAGATATTACAGTTACAGTCTTACAGTCTTAAAAACCCAACACCTGGGCAAACCGTGATCTGTTTCTAACAATTGTTTCTTTCTGATTTCATATTTTTCATTTCTAGTGTTTCTACTTCATTCTTTTAAATGCAATTTCTATCAAATATCAGTGACATGGTAGTAACAAAAACAGAAAAAAAAATCCTAAAATTTATATAAAACTGCAAAAGACTCCAAATAGACAAAGAACTCTTGAGCAAAAAGAAAAAAGCTGGAGGAACCACACTACGCGACTCCAAAATAGACTACATATTTATAATAACCAAAACATCATGTTACTGGCATAAAAACAGACACATACACCAACAGAACAGGATAGAGTCCAGAAGTAAATCTACACACCTACCGCCAACCGATTTTCAACAAAGGTGCAAGAACACACATTGGAGAAAGGACGTTCTCTTCGATAAATGGTGCTGAGAAAATTAAATTGGATACTCACATAAAAATGAAACTAGACCCCTGCCTCTCACCAGATACAAAAATCAACTCAAAATTGATTAAAGACCTAACTGTGAAACCTGAAACAATGAAACTATTAGAAAAATCTGCTAGAAGTGTGAAACTACTAGAGGAAAACATAAGGGAAATGCTTCACAACACTGGATTGGGCAAGGACTTTTTGGATATCACCTCAAAAACACAGGAGAAAAAAGCAAAAATTTAGACAAATGGGTTACGTCAAACTGTGAAGGTTCCTCACAGCAAAGAAAATAATCAACAGTGTAGAGACACTTTACAGAATGGGAGATGACATCTGCAAACTATACATTTGACAAGGAGTTAATATACAGAATATACAAGGAACTTAGACAACTCAACAGCATGAATAAATAAATAAAAATATCCCCATTAAAACTTGAGCAATGGACCTTAATAGTCATTTTCTCAAAAGAAGGCATACAAATGGCCAGCACGTATATGAAAAAATTCTCATCATCCCAAAACGTCAGAAAAATGCAAATCAAAGTCGTAATGAGACACCACCTCACCCAAGTTAGAATGGCTAATATCAAAAACACAAAAGGTAACAAGTGTCAGTGAAAATATGGAGATGAGGAAGCCCTTACACACTTTTGTTGGGTTTGTAAATTAGTACTGCCATTATAAAAAACAGTATAGAGCTTTCTAAAATATTAAAAACAGCTGCCACATGATCCAGCAATCTCACTATTGGCTATACATCAAAGGGAAACAAAATTAGTACATTGTTGACATACTACACTCTAGTGTTTGTTGCAATACTCTTTCACAATAGCCAAGCTATAGAATCAACCTAAGTGTCCAATGACCAATGAATGAAGAAAATGTGACACACACCCACACACACACATACACACACATACATACACACACATACACACATACAATGAAACAGTACTCACCCATAAAAAATGAAATTCTGTCATTTGCAACAACATGGGTGAAACTGGAGGACATGATGTCAATCAAAATTAGCCAGACGCAGAGAGAAAAAATCCCATAATCTCACTCAAAAGTGCAACCTTAAAAAGTTAATCACATAAAGATACAGGGTAGAACAATGGTTACCAGAAACAGAGGAAAGGAGGAGGGAAGGAAGGATGGTGAAAGGTTGATTCACAGGTACAAAATTACAACTAGAAAGAAGGAATATGTTCTGGTGTCCTATTAATGCAGAGGAGGGCAATTATTGTTAATAATAATGCATTGTATATTTCAAAATAGCTAGAAGAGATGTTTCTGAGTGTTCTTACCACAAATAAATTATAACTATATGAGGTGATGAATATGCCAATTACCCTGATTTGATCATTAAGCAATGTATACACCTATAACATTGTACTCCATAAATATTTACAATTATTGTGTGTCAATTAAAAGTAAATGAAAATTTCCAAGACATAATAACTGCAAATTAAGAATACTAAATTCATCAAAAATATTATTTATAATTGAGGCAAAACAAAGACATTTTCAGGTAGGTACAACCTGAGAGAATTCACATCCAGCATATTTGCACTATAAGGAATGCTAAAAATATGTTCTTAAGCTTGATGGAAAAAGATGCCAGAAGAAAACCCATATCTATAAGCAGAAATAAGGAAAATGAGAAAAGAAAAATATGTGAATAATTATAGGGCACCTTTTAATTAATTTATATAGGTAGCTGTTTTGACAAGTATGTACACACACACACAGAGGCGATTGGCTGTTAAAAACAAATGTAAGCATGGATTTTAAATACTCAGAATTTAGAAATAATATCAGAAGAGCACTAAGGATAAAAGGTATTATAAATGGAATTATAGGTCCTATCCAAAAGACTTCTAATGCAGTTCTTACATTATTCTAAAAGTAGTATGTTATTTGAAATCAGACTTATGTTTTAAAGATGTATATTTTATCTATAATACAACCACTAAAAAAATAACACAGAGAACTAGAGTTTAGAAGTCAATACAAAGTAAGTTTATTTTGGTTAAATTTTTAAAATTTCATTTCTTAAAATAAAAAGTTCATTCTACCAATTTTATTATTTAAAATAAAAGGAAAACAAAAATTTCTTTTCTGGGACATTTTTATCCATTTATTAAATATTCTTTCTGTGCCTTGACCCCTTGATGTAACAGCCTTCCTCAGCCCCTATTTAGTAAAAATTATTTTTAATTTTTTCATACTGCCTTTTTAAAGATATACTTTATTTACCTGCAATAAAATTATGCTATTGGGTATGAGGTTCATTTAGACAAATGCACATAGTCATGTTTCCAACACCACAATTAAGGCACAGAACATTACTGTTGCCCTCTAAAATTCCCTCATGCTATTTCTTTATTATCATTCCCTCTCCTCCACTCCACCCTTAGTCTCTGGCAGCCACGGATGTGTTTATTTTTTCTACGATTTCATCTTTTCCAGAAATTGATTTTAAATATTTATGGGAGGCAGTAGTGGAAAAGTTGACTTTATGACTTTATATCTTATACTTTTGTATAATGTGTCATTATCCATACTTGAGAAAGTATATTCCATGATATATAGACATAAATAAATGTACTTTACAATGTATATGTAAAACTTTTATGTTATGTAAGAACTTCCCAGCATAAATTTATAAAATAAAGCAAACTTGAAAAAGTCAATATAGGAAATACAATCGATTTGCATTAAAGAATTCAGGAAAAGTTTTTTTTTTTTTTTAAGGATCAAAAAACTTGTGGGATAAAGAGAAGACAAATTTCAAGAAACTAAACTTTAACACAATCAAACTAATAATTACACTAAATATAAATAGTTTAAATAGTTCAAAAGCAAGAAAAGGATTGTTCAACTAGATTTTTTAAAAAGCAGTAAATTACTACATTCTGTTTCTAATATGCATGCTTAAATACAGAGACACAGCAGAAAGAAATGTAGGAAGAGATATATCATGCAAACAGTAAGTTTAAGAAAGCTGTTGTAGTCGTATTAATGTTAGAAATAGTACTAAGTTCAAGACAAAGATAAAGAGGCATTTTATAATGTAGAAGTTTCAATTTATCAAGAATACATAACGATTCAACATACATATGCATTTAAGAATACAGCTTTTTATCATATGAAACAAAACTAACAGAGCTAAGGGGAAAAAGAGATACATTCACAACTATAGTTGGAAATTTTAGTGCTGCTCTGTGAATAAAAAATAAAACAAGTAGACAGAAATCAGTCACGTTATAGAATATTGAAACAGTATTTCCCAGGGTTTTACAACTCGGCACTATTCACATTTTCGATGAAAATGTGGTGATTGGGTGGAGTGGTGGGGCGTGGGGAAGGCAGAGCAGGCTATTGTAGAATGCATCCAGCTTCCAACACTAGATGTCAGTAGCACTCTTGCCCTAGTTGTGACAACCGAACATTTTCAGACATTGCCAAATGACTGGGTGGAGAATGAGCAGGGCGAATCTCCCCTAGTTGAGAACAATTTATATAGAGTATATACCAGGACATGAGAAAAGTCTACATGATTTTTTGAAGCATTAAACATATATACAAGCAGTACATTGTCTGAAAAAAATAAAATGCAATTACAATAAGATACCTAGAAAATCCCACATAATTATAAATTAAGTGAGCTTTTCTAAGTAGCCTGTGAGTCCAAAAAGAAAAAGCATAAAGGAAATTAGAAAATGGTGTGCACTGAGTATTAAGGAAAGCACAAGAAAAATATCACAGGACGCAGTCTAAGCAGCGCTTAGAAAATTTTCAGCTTCAGTGCAAATATTCGGGAAAAATTATAAAAGCAATAAACTAAGCTTCCACATTAAGAAGCTCAAAAACTCAGAGTAAATTGAATATTAAGTAATTAAAAAACAATGAAATTTAAAAAGGAGCCAAAGTCGGTGAGCTGGAAAAAGGACAAAGAGGAAAAGTGTGCAACTGGATGTCACAGTGAGTGATCAGGAGAGTCAGGGCTGATCCTAGCTCTTCTGCAGGCTAGGACAAGTGCTCTCCCTTCATCCAGATCACTGAGCAGCCTGAAGGAGACACAACTGTGTACGTGGGAAGGACGCAGGTCTCATGGGGACAGGTGCCGTTAAAAACTTGGGATGCTGAAAGGAAAGACCACACAGAGTGGTGTGAGGGCCAAGTCCTCCATTACCTGAGACTGGAAGCCACATGGACCTTCCAGAAGGTGCCTCCCTTTGGCAGCCCTGACAGTTAAAAACCAGTCTCCTTAGGAAAGACATTAACCTTTCTATGCTATAATTTCACCCTTTGCAAAATGGGGACATCATAATGCCTCAACCACAGGGTTACCGTGAGGATGAAGAGGATGATGTATAGGTGAGGGCCTGGCGGGGGGTGGCACATTGTAAGGGAACAAACACTGCTGTGGTCGTTGCTGCTGATGTTCGAGGCAGGAAAATGTGGTCCGGTCCTGGCCATCCCTCCCGCCCCACTCAGCCTTTTCTCTCCTCCCTCACCAGGGCTCTGATTGGCTATTTCAGCTGCTGACCCTCTCCCTCCAGGATGCAGGTCCAGCCTGAGCCAGAGGCCACTCTTCTGTGGTTGAGCAATGTAATCAGAATATGTGGAAAATGTGTAAACAGACACCAGCAAAGAGCCAGATGCTCCCTGGAGCCAGTCCAAGAATAATGAAGCAGGCCTTTGAAGACGACTGAGCAGCGGGCAGCCAAGAGCTTGTTAGCCCCAGGCACCACCAGCGCAGCCTTCAGGGGCAGAGGCGTAAACCTCTCTTCCTTCCCCTCTCTCTCTCTCTCTGAAAGCTAAATAACAGAATATCAGCCCCTCTGAGGGCCACCAAGAGGCCTGCTAGGCAGGACGTCCTATCAGGTTTTGGGGAGAGAAGGACAGAACGGGCGGCCTGAAGGTCACACTTGGCCTTTAAGATGATCATTTAGATCATTGCAGCTATTACTGCTCACGTGGCATTTTAAAAATCTGAATTAATCACCATCGTTGAAGGGTGTTGCAATTGCTCATTCAAACGCACATACCTAGCTTCTCTGGAGGAAGCCGTGGGTGAGGCCACACTGAGCACACGCGTTCCGCAAGGCACAGTGGCCTAGAGCCGAGGAGCCGCCCCTGGGAGGGTGGGTGCCACAGTTTGCCGCAGTGAGTGCCACCCCTGTGGTCTCCCATCCTCATGCTGGCATTTCTACCATCGCGTCTCTCTCGCTTTAAACACCTGCGGGCCTATTTGTATATCTGAGTTTACAACCTCTGCTTTAAAACAGCCCTCATTTATTAGAGAAAGGAAATGAGGCCTGGGAGGGAAACTGAGGAAAGAACTTGCTGAGGCCATCATCAGAGCTGAAATGAGTGCAACCACACAAGCTAGAGAATGCTGTTGTAAACCAAAAATAAAATAAGGCCCCCCAGTCATAGGCATGGACATTCTCCTCAACCAGGGCTCTTTAAATTTAACTTGAGAGGGCCTGGGGCCGTGGCTCAGGCCTGTGATCCCAGCACTTTGGGAGGACAAGGCGAGTGGATCACTGGAGATCAGGAGTTCGAGACCAGCCTGGCCAACATGGTGAAACCCCGTCTCTGCTGAAAATACAAAAATCAGCCAGGCAGGCTGGTAGCCTCAGCTACTACTTAGGAGGCTAAAGTAGGAGACTCACTCGAACTGGGGAGGCGGAGGTTGCCGTGAGCTGAGATCGCGCCACGGCACTCCAGCCTGGGTGACCGAGCCAGACTCCATCTCAAAAAAAAAAAAAATTAACCTTAAAGACTGTTTCAGGCCATGACGGGAAGTGGCAAGCAGGGGTCCCACTTGCTTCATTCCACCCTCCAGGCATCAACACAGACTTTCCGTCTGATAAAAAAGTGTTTGCAACCTGTTCTGTCTGAAGCCCTTGCTAAGTGCTTCATTTGCATGATAAAACTTTGGTCTGTACAATCTCTTACTTTGGTCTGTACAATCTCTTATCTTAACCCAGATAGTCTTTTCTGTTTGTTTCCAGGTCTTTAGACAAACTCAACCAGTTGTCAACCAGAAAATGTTTAAATTTCTCTGTAGCCACCCCCCACCACTCCAGTTATCCTGCCTGTCTGGACCAAACCCACTGTATTAGGTTGATGCAAAAGTAATTGCAGCCGTTGCCGTTGAAACAGTCTCTCAGGTTAAATTAAATCAAAAGTAATGGCAAAAACTGCAATGACTTTTGCACCAACCTAATATTTCTTAAACATGCTTGATCGCTACCTCATGCCTCCCTAAAATGTATAAAGCCAAGCTGCACCCTGACCATCAAGGGTGTATGTTCACAGGCCGTGGCCACCCATATTTGGCTCAGAATCAATCTCCTCAAAGAATTTACAGAGTTTGGCTCTTTTCGCCGACACTGTCCTGATATCTTATGGACAGCTCCAATTTCATATTCTGCCTCCAGAAACCGCTCTGGCTAACATCATTCTCTCTCTTCCCTAAATTCCAAAGCACCTGCTGTCTTTGCTGCTTAGTTGGTAATGAATCATCTACTATCATGCATATATTGGACGCTATTTATTGATGTCTGATATATGCTAGACATTGTGCTAGGTCCCGGGAAGGATAACGTGTGAGGTACTCACAATCCTGCCCTTCAACTGACTGATCGAGTGCCGTGGAAAAAGCATAGCCTTGGAGCCGCCCAGGAATGAGTTTGAATTCTGCTCTGATGCAGAATTCTGGCTTTGGGACCTTGGGTAAGGTATTCAACAGTTCTGAGCCTGGGTTTCCTTACGTGTAAAATGAAGGCTGCGATTCCTTCCCCATGAGAGCACACACGCAAAAGCACGGTGCTGACTGGTCTCCTTGCTCTCAGATCCATGTCCGCCCCTTCACATCCTCAACGGCATTGCAGGGCACTGCATTTCCCAGACACCTCAGTGTCTGGCTTCCCACATGAGGCCAAGAGGAAGAATGGAAGGCAGCAGGAAGGGAGAAGCCAGGCTCTTTCTCCCCTTTTCCCTTTGGTAGCCTTTCTGGCCAGAATTGTGTCTCCTCCACACTGCCAGATCCATGGCAGCTGCCATGGTTTCATCTGCTGTTAGGAAACCCAAGTCTCCAGGTTCCAAATACCACCTCTTTGATTCTCCCTGGTCAAGGTTGTCATGGATAAACAGGCACTATGTGGGACAGTGGTGAGGGGGTAAAAGAATTTACCAAGGCAGCTGTAGGTAAAGAAAGTCAGATTTATTGGAGAAAGTAGGAAAATACATTGCCAGGGAGCAATGGGCAGAATCAGCAGAAGAGCTGACTGCTAGGAAACAAAGGCTTGCTGGAGATTTTATAGAGTGGTTCTTGGGTTGATTGATAATTCCAAGGCAGCAGGGAGCTAACTTGCCTTCTTCTGTACACCAAGGAGATGTTTGATGATAAAATGAAGTGTTTTAGGATAAGCAGAAAGTTTGTGATTTATATATGTTATCTGTGCAGGAGGGCTATACATCCTGGGCCATAAAGAAAGGCAGACCTATAGCTTATTTGCTTTAACTCTTTGCTTTCCCCTGGTCCTGCCAGCCTCTTCTTCTTTAATTAGGGCTCCAAAAAGGTAGCAATACCTTCTTCCGAGGGCTGATCTCTCTCCTCTTTGGCACCTCAGAGGACCATCATCTGTGTAATACATTCCTTACTCTCAGGAGTTGAGTTGTATCCCTCCAAAAAATCCATTTATTGAAGCCCTACACCACCAGGACCTCAGAATGTGACCTTATTTGGAAGTAGGTAGTTGCAGCTGTAACTAGTCAAGATGAGGTTACCCTGAAATAGGGTGGGCCCCTAATCCAATAAGGACTGGTGTCTTTATGAAAAGGAGAAACTTGGAGACAGGAAGAACACCATGTGAAGATGAGGGCAGACATCAGAGTGATATCTCTGCAACCCAAAGAATACCAAAGATGGCCAGAAAACCTTCAGGAGCTCGGGAAAGGCCTAGGACAGCTACCCCGTCATAGACCCATAAAGAACTAACCTTGATCTTAAACTTCAAGCCTCCAGAACTGTGAGAGAATCAATTTCTGTTTGTTAAGCCATTCATCTGTGGTACTGTGTTATGACAGTCCTAAAAAACGAATATACCTACTTTAAATCCCTTCTGCCTGGTTTCTGTTTTCTGATGGAACTTACCTTTCAGCTGTAACCCACATCTGGCACATGGCATGAAGTTTGATGGGAAGGGGAAAACAACCTTGATATTGATAGCAACAAGAGACAGACAGCTTCTGAGGCAGACAGGGATGCTTTGTGAAACCTGACCTTCAAGCCAAGGACAATTTAAAGCCTGAAAACTGAGCTGCTAGTTCTGGATACAGTCCACAAGTGGAATGATAACTTCCATCCCTGTCTTACCCACTCTCTGTCTATTGGTTCCTTCTGAATAATGCCTTGGAACTTATTGAGTGGTGTTTTTTCCAAGGCCACCCATGGATCAATCAGCATGCACTCCTCTATTCTAAGTCCATAAATACCCTGGACTCAGCCTCACAGGTGGCTACTGCTTTTGGATCCTCCTCTTGATACTGAGAGCTTTCTTTCTGTCACTCCATAAAATTCTACTCTGCCTTACTCACTCTCCAATGTCCATATACCTTATTCCTCTTGGTCATGGGACAAAAACCTGGAACTCACTGAACTATGAGAGCAAAAGAGTAGTAGTCCTCCTGCTCACTGAGCTGTGGATGGTGGGGAGTAAAAGAGCGGTAACACCCTCCCACTCACTGAACAGTGGTAGAAAAGAACCCACTGGGTGCCACTCCCTCCTACTTTCTGAACTATGGGAGCAAAAAAAACCTCAATAATAACAAGGAGAATGAAAGCCAGGGGCAAAAGAAAAATAAAGACTCAAGACCTCAATTCTACTCTGCCAAGAAAAAATAAATAAAACTGAAAGCTGAGTCATACAAGAAACTGTCTTTCCTTTTGCTCCTAAGAAAGAGCTACCAATGATTAAATATCTCCACAGTTAGCTACTCTATGTTTACCTTACATTATGTAAAGTGCCAATTTGCCAAGTGTGAAATGAATACACGATTGACTGTTCTCTTACCTGCTCCTTTTCTCTTGCAACAGATGGACTCAGTAATGTGACCATACCATCCTTCTTCCCAGCTCCAGCCTACTTTTCCCCTTTAAATATTGAAGCCCCCAAAATTATCTTTGGAGAAAGGCACTAACTGCTCTTCTGAGCATGTCTTACCCACTCTTCCATCCCTGTCTTACCCACTCTCTTCTGAGCATGTACTTAACCTTGGCAAAATAAACTTCTAGCTTGATTGAGACCTGTTTCATATACTTTTTGGTTTGCAAATCAGAATGTATTTGAAATTCACTGAGTTCAAGTTATGTGCAAGGGACCGTGTGTGTGTGTGTGTGTGTGTGTGTGTGTGTGTGTGTGTGTGTGTGTGGTGTCTGTGTGTATGTGTGCATGTT
>PVKP010033785.1:0-24751 GCA_004027715.1 Plecturocebus donacophilus | reverse complement strand
GGAATCTCCCAGTTTGTGGGCAACAAAAATTCATCTGAAATTGCGGCGTCCACTTGCTCTCTGCGCTTTCACTGGGAGCTAAAATCCTGAGCTGCTACTAATCGGCCACCTTGGATCTCTCTCCGCCCGGTGATGAAGTTTTTTCTGTTTCTTAGTTTTCCTTTGGCAGATGCCTGTTCCCCACAGAGCTGGACCTTCCCGGGTTTGGCTGTGCTTGCTGTGAAACTCTCAGTCCTCAGCGCTTCCAATTGCTGTTCTTCTTGTGGGTATGGTACCAGCTGAGCCCGACTGAAAGGGCACCCAGTCCCGTATACTCCACACCAAGAAGCGCTGTGCCCTATCTAATTTTCTGTATAAAGGATCATGCTGTCTGCAAACAGGTAAAATTTTACTTCCTTTTAGGTTTGGATGCCTTTTCTCTCTTGCCTAATGGCTCTGGTCAAGACTTCCAGTGCTATGTTGAACAGTGGTGATGAAAGTGCACATCCTTATCTTGTTCCTGATATAAGAGGACAAGCTTTCAACTTTTTACTTTTAATTATGATGTTAGTTGTGTGTTTGTCATATATGGCCTTTATTGTGTTGAGCTACATTCCTTCTGTAGCAGTTTTTTTTGAGTTTTAACATGATGTGTTGTTGAATTTTACCAAGTGCCTATTCTGCATCTATCCAAGTGATCATATGGTTTTTGTCTTTCTTTCTGTTAATGTGGTGTATCATTTATTGATTTGCACATGTTAAACCATCCTTGTTACCCAGAGATAGATCTCACTTAATCATGGTGAATGATTCTTCTAATGTGGTATTGAATTTGATTGGCTAGTATTTTGTTGAGGATTTTGTATCTGTGTTGATCAGGATTATTGACCTGTAATTTTCTTTTCAGTGTCTTTGGCATTGAGAGAAGTGTAATATTGGCCTAATAAAATAAGCTTAGATGTATTTTTCCATCTTTGATTTTTTTTTTAAGGGAGAGTTCTAGAAGGATTGGTATTTTTGTTTAAATGCTTGGTAGAATTCAACAGTAAAGCCATCAAGTTCCGGGCTTTCCTTTGTTGGGAGACTTTTTATTACTGATTTAATCTCTGTACTCATTATTGATCTGTTCAGATTTTGTTTCTTTATGATTCAATTTTTGTAAGTTGTATATGTCTAGAAATGTATCCGTTTCTTCTAAGTTAACCAATTTGTTGGCATTTAATTGTTCATAGTAATTTCTTAAAATTCTTTATATTTTTGTAATACCAATTAAAATGTTTCCTTTTTTCATTTCTGGTTTTAGTTATTTGAGACTTCTTTTTCCTTTGTCTAGCTAAAGCTTTATTGATTTTATTTATCTTTTCAAAAAAACCAACTGTTACAGCCGGGCATGGTGACATGTCTACATTCCCAGATACTTGAGAGGCTGAGGCAGAAGAATTGCTTGAGTCTGGGAGGTGGAAGTTGTAGTGAGCTGAGATCGTGCCTCTGAACTCCAGCCTGGGCAACAGAGTGGGACCTTGCCTCAAAAAAAAAAAAAACCAAAAACCAAAAAACAAACCAAAAACACACAACTCTTAGTTTTATTAATCTTTATTGTTTTCCTAGTCTATATTTAATTTATTTCTGTCCTGATCTTTATTATTTTCTTTCTTCTACTAACTTCGGGCTTTGTTTGTTTTTTTTTTCTAGTTCTTGAGGTTTAATGTTAGGTTATTTATTTGAAATCTTTTTTGATGTTGACATTTATTGCTGTAAACTTTCTTCTTTGAACAGCTTTTGCTCCATCCCATAACTTTTGGTATGTTGTATGTCTGTTTTCATTTGTCTCAAGATATTTTAAAATTTCTCTTCTAATTTCTTTTTTGTCCATTGGTTGCTCATGAGCATGTTTCATTTTTTTGACAAATTTTTGGTGGATTTTTCAAAATCTGTCCTGTTACTGATTTCTAGTTTAGTACCATTGTGGTTGGAAAAGATATTTGATATGATCTCTGTCTTCTTAAGTTTATTAAGCCTTATTTTGTAGTCTAACATGTGGTCTATCCTGAAAAAAGTTCCTTGTACATTTGAGAAGAATATGTATTCTGCCCTATTGGTGGAATGTTCTGTATTTCGGTTTATTTGGTCTAGAGTGTGGTTAAAGTCTGTTGTTTCAGTATTGATTTGTTTTTTTTCTTTCTTTCTTTCTTTTTTTGAGATGGAGTCTCACTCTGTCACCGAGGCTAGAGTGCAGTGTTCTGATCTCTGCTCACTGCAACCTCTGCCTCCCAGGTTCAGGCTATTCTCCTGCCTCAGCCTCCTGAGTAGCTGGGATTACAGGCACCTGCCACCATGCCTGACTAATTTTTGTTATTTTAGTAGATGGCGATTTGCCATGTTGTCCAGGCTGGTCTTGGACTCCTGACCTCAGGTAATCTGCTCACCTTGGCATCCCCAAGTGCTGGGATTACAGGTGTGAGTCGCTGTAGCCAGTGTGTTTTCTTTCAGCACTTTGAATAGATCATCCCTGTCTCTCCTGGCTTATAAGATTTATACTGGGAAATCTGTTCATAGCCATCTTGGAATTCCTTTGTATGTGATCCGCTTTTTTCTTGCTGCTTTCAAGATCCTTTCTGTTTTTGATTTTTAACAAGTTGATGCAATATATCTTAGTGTAGTCTTGTTTACCTTGAACCTGATTGGAGATTTTTGAGCTTCCTATACCTGGATATTTTTTTATCTTTCTACAGATTTGGGGAGTTTTTGTTACTATTTTTTTAAAATAAACCCTCTTCTCTCTCTGCTCCTTCTGGGATACTCACGATATATGAATTGGTTTACTTGATGGTATTACATAATTCTCGAAGGCTTTCTTCACTCTTTTTGATTCTTTTTTCTTTTTGTTCCTCTGACTGGATTATTTCAAGTAACACTTTTTCAAGCTCACTGATTCTTTTGTGTGTTGAGTCTACTGTTGAAGCTCTCTGGAATTTTTTTAGTTCAGTCATTGTGTTCTTTAGCTCTAGAATTTCAGTTTGGTTCTTTTTTTTTTTTATGATTTCTGCTTTTTGTTGAACTTCCCATTTTGTTTATTGTTTTCTTGATTTTGTATACTTGTCTAGTTGTATTTTCTGGTAGTTCATGGAGTTTAAAAAAATGATTATTTTGAGTTATTTGTTAGGCAACTTATAAACCTCAATTTCTTTAATGTTAGTTCTTTTGGTGGTGATATGTTTCCCTGATAGTGATTCTTGTTGCCTTGTGTTGGTGCCTGCACATTTGAGAAGTAGGAACTTATTCCACTCTTTGCAGACTGGCTCTGGCTGGGAAAGTTCTTTACCAGTTAACGTGACCAGAGATTTGGTCTGGTGTGGTCTGTGGGCAGGCTTACTGCTGGTGTCTTCAGGCAGGCTGTTGTACCTAGGTCAGGAGGTGCACAGGTCTTGTGCCTGGGTCCATGAGGTTTGGTATGCAGACTATATTTACCAAGGCAAATGTGGGTCATGAGTTGGCTGGAGCAGAGTTAGATCCAGGGTCCACAGTGCCACCTGGTCCCCTGTAAAGTTAGACCCATTGACTAGTAGGGACCTAGTCCACAAGAGCTGATCTGAAGCCTGGTTCCTCAGGAGTTAACCTGGCACTGGGACCAGCCTTGAACTTGAATTTGCTGGAGTCAGTTGCTGGAATGGGCCTGGCACCTGGGACCATGAGGATGGGCCTGGAGCCTGAGTCCACAGTGCCTGGCTTGGCACTAGGGTGGGCCTGAAGCCTGTGAGTCAGGCCTGGGTCTTGGGTTTGCCAGGGTTAGCCTGGAGTTTGGGTTTGGAATGGTGGTCCTGGAGCCTTGGTTTGCTCAAGTAAGCCTGGACTCTGGGTCCACTGAAGGCTGGGGTCTTTGTGTGCTTGCTTTGTGCCTAGAGCCATGAGAGTCTGTATGGAGGCTGGGTGAGAGTGCTGGCCTGGAGGCTGGATTTGCAAGGGCTTGCCTGGAGGCTGGGCCACTGAGGCAGGTATGAGTCATGTGGCCTTGGGGACTGGCCTGGCACTAGGTTCTGCTGGGATGAGCCTGGATCCTGGGTTTGCCAGAGGAGGCTGGGTTCAGCTGGAATGGGTCTGGACCCTGGGTCTGCCAGAGGAGCCTGGACTTTGTGTCTGCTGGAGTGTGGGACTGCAGGGGCTAACTTGGAATGTAGACTCCTAGGGCAGGCCTAGAGCCTGTGTCCGTGGGTGCTGGCCTGTTGTCTGAGGCTACAGGTGCCAACCTGATGCAGGGTCAGGCCGTGTTTGGGGCAACATGGGCTGGTCTGGAGCATGAGGCTTCAGGGGCTGGCCTGGTGCTGAAAGTCTGTGTGCTAACTAGGGCTACCCTAAAGTCTGGGGCTATGTGGGGTTGCTTGGTGCTGAGTTGGGCCTAGAGCTGCAAGGGCCAACCTGGAGCCTGAGTTGGGATGAGCCTGAAGCTGACGGTTGGTCTGGGGCCTTGGGTCACTAGGGGCAGCCTGGTAGTGGACTAGGCCAGGAGATGTAGTCTGGAAGTACTGGCCTGAAATTGGGGTGGAGCAGCCTGCCCAACATCATTTTAATGGGGCACGCCTGGTGTCAGGGACTGAGGCAAAGTCCAATGCTCAATTCTTACTCTTTTGTCTATTCAGTGAGTATCTGTCTCCTTGCTAGCTGCCTGGTATTGGGGGACACAGATAATGTGACACTGTCCTTCCGACTCTCTTCAGTGTGTCTCTTTTTTTCTGTGCTATATTCAGGTGCTATAATGTCTCACCTGGTTTCTTTAAGTTACGTGAAGATACTTTCATGTATGGATAGTGGTTCAAATTAATGTGTCTGCAAGCTGGAGTCCTGGAGAGTCTTCCTCTGTCACCTTACCAATATCAATCATAAACATATCACATTGATTTTTGTAACTAAAAATTGTGCTTTCACATCCTGTTTTTTTTGAAAGTAGTATCCTTTTTCAGATTCATCCATATGCTTGCTTTTTTGTTTCTGTTTTTGTTTTGAGACAGAGTTTCGCTCTGCCACCTAGGTTGGAGTGCAATGGAACGAATTTGGCTCACTGCAGCCTCCACCTCCCAGGTTCAAGGATTCTACTGCCTTAGCTTCCCTAATAGCTAGGATTACAGGTACCTGCCACCACATTCGGCTATTTTTTGTTGTTGCTCTGTTTTTAGTTGAGACGGGGTTCACCGTGTTGGCCAGGCTGGTCTCGAACTCCTGACCTCAAGTGATCCACTTTCCTCAGCCTCTTGAAGTGCTGGGTTTACAGGTGTCAGCCACCGTGCCCAGCCTTGCTTGTTGTTTTGCTTCATTTTTATTGCTGTAGAATGTCATTATATGAATATTCTGTTTATGGACTTTGGATTGTTTCCAGATTGGAATCATTTTGAATAATACAGCTATGAAAGTTTTTTTTATAAATATATGTTGTCTAATGCTTATACCCTTTTCTGTAAGTTATATCCTGGGAATAAGATTTCTGGGCTATAGAGTTTCTGATTTTCAACTTTATTAGATAATGCCAAAATATTTTACCAAGTGGTTATACCACATATGCTATCAGTATATGAGAGTTCCTTTTGGTTTGTGTCCTTGCTAACACTTACTGTCGTTAGACTTGTTAGTTTTTGCTAATATTTTAGGTGTGTGGTGGTATCTCATTGTCGTTTTGTTTTTTGAAGAACTAATTACTAAGGAGATTGAACCCCTTGTAAGTCATCTATTATGTGTATTTCAGATATCCCTGTGCCTACCTTTTTTTTTTCTCCTTCTCTCTCATGTGTTGTTGGAGAGAAGTTAAATTTATCTAATTTTTCTTTTATGGTTAGTTCTCTTTTATGAAAAATTCTCACAAGAGAACTTTCTCTACCCTGAAGTTGTGAAGGTATTGTATATTGCCTTAAAAACCTGTGTTGTTTTGTCTCATATGTTTAGATCTCATGTGTTTAGATAGTCTACCTGGAATTGCTTATAAATTTGCTAATCTTTTTTTTCAAGTGCCTAATCTATTATTAATCCCATTCGGTGTGTTTTAAAATTTTACGTGATGTGATTTTCATCTCTAGTATTTACATTTGTGTCTTTTTATATCTTCTCTTTTCATTATGACATTTATATTTCAATTTCATTTATATACATACACACACACACAAACACACACACACACAGACACACACACACACAGACACACACACACACAAACACGTATATATATATATTTTGAGACAGGATCTCACTCTGTCACCCAGGTTGGAGTGCAGTGGTGTGATCTCAACTCACTGCAATCTCCGCCTCCCAGGCCCAAGCTACCCTCCTACCTCTGCCTCCTGAGTAGCTGAGACTATGGGCATGCACCACCACACCCAGCTAAGTTTTGTGTTTTTTGTAGAGACTGGGATTTGTCATGTTGCCCAGGTTGGTGTCGAACTCTTGAGGTGAAGCATTACACCTGTATTAGCCTCCCAAAGTGCTGGGATTATACCGCTGTGTCTGGCCAACATTTATGTTTTCATTTACCTTCTTAAGCATACAGGTTTATAAATTTTTTTTTTTTTTTTTTTTTGAGACAGAGTCCCACTCTGTTGCTGAGGCTGGAGTGCAGTGGCACAGTGTCGGCTCACTGCAACGTCTGCCTCCCGGGTTCAGGTGATTCTCCTGCTTAAGCCTCCTGAATAGTTGGGATTACAGGTCTATGCCACCACACCTAGCTAAAATTTGTATTTTGAGCAGAGATGAGGTTTCACCATGTTGGCCAGGCTAGTCTCCAATTCCTGATCTCAGGTGATTTGCACGCCTCAGGCTCCCAAACTGCTAGGATCACAGGCGTGAGCCACTGTGCCCAGCCTATAAAATATATTTTAACATGTAGTTCTTAATTATTTCTAGATTTGTTTTTGTTGATTGACTTTTCTTGTTATGAGCTTTATGTGTTTTGCCTCTTTACATTCCTAGTAATTTTTTATTGGCTATTGGAAATGTGTGCTATATGTTTAGGGTTCCTAGATTATTTAAAATTTCATTTAAGTAGTGTTGGAATTTTTTCTGGTTCACACTTAAAGTTATTTGGAATCACTTTGATCTTTTGAAAAAAAATTGAAAAAAAAAATTTTTTTTAATTGCATTTTAGGTTTTGGGGTACACGTGAAGAATATGGAAGATTGTTGCATAGGTACACACATGGCAGTGTGATTTGCTGCCTTCCTCCCCATCACCTGTATCTGACTTTTCTCCCCATGCTCTCTCTCCCCAACTCCCCACCCCTCGCTGTCCCTCCCCTATTTCCCCTCCGACAAACCCCAGTGTGTGATACTCCCCTCCCTGTGTCCATGTGTTCTCATTATTCAACACCTGCCTGTGAGTGAGAACATGAGGTGTTTGATTTTCTGTTCATTGCAGCACTGTTTACAATAGCAGACCTGGAACCAACCCAAATGCCCATCGATGATAGACTTGACAGAGAAAATGTGGCACATATATGCCATGGAATACTATGCAGCCATAAGAAATGATGAGTTCGTGTCCTTTGTAGGGACATGGCTGAACCTGGAAACCATCATTCTCGGCAAACTGACGCAAGAACAGAAAAAAAATATTTTTTTGAGACAGGGCCTTGCTCTGTCACTTGGGCTGGAGAATAGTAGGGCAGTCTTGGCTCACCATGACCTCCAACTGCTGAACTCAAGCAATCCTCCTGTCCCAGCCTCCCAAGTAGCTGGGTCTACAGGTGCACGCTACCATGCCTAGCTAATTTTTTTTATTTTTATTTTTTGTAGAGATGGGAGTCTCACCATGTTGCCTAGGCTGGTCTCAAACTCCTGGCCTCAAGTGATACTTCTACCCTGGCCTCCCAAAATGCAGGGATTACAGGCATGAGCCACCATTGATTTTTTTGAGATTGTTTTAGTACAGGTCCAAAACAGCCTTTAGCCTGGGGCTAGTTTAGCCTTGTTTACTATTAGGTCTTTCTACTGTGGTTGGTGGGAACATGTGTGAGCTCTGTGAGTTGTTATCAGTGTTTCTTTTCCTGTGCTTCCTCTCACACATGCACAGATTGGTACTCAGAAGACTTGAAGCTATTTTTCTGCTTATTTCCACAGTCTCTCTTTTTGCAGCTTCTTTTTCTCCAATTCTCCGCCCACAAACACTAGCTTTTTTGGCTTTCTTGAAGTGTAATCTCTGCTTCCCAACTTCAGAGAGGCTGTCATGCTCTATTTCCCTTTCTTTCCCTTCCCTTTGCTGTGGCCTGAAAATTGTCTCCCAGTGGTAATCTGAGGCAGTTGTTAAGCTCATTTTCTTGTTTCTCTGAAAGATCCCAGTCCTGTGTTTTCTGTTATCCAACTATTGTCCAATTATTCGTTCTCATTGTCCTGATATTATTTTGTGTGTTTTGTTCAATTTTCAAGTTGTGTAAAATGGAAAGGTTTAACCCTATTCCATCATTGTTAGAAGTCACACTCATTATTAAAAATTGAGTTATAAGTTATGTACCATAAAATAATCACTTTAACATATACAGTTCAGGAGTTTTTACTATATTCACAAGATTGTGTCTTGTGAATATATTCTATCTAATTATGCTGTAATATCATTTAATGCCAGAATATTTTCATTACCCAAAAAAGAAACTCTGTGTCCATTAGCAATTACTCCCTATATCTGTGTCTGTACTCGAAGCTCTCAACCACTGATCTGCAGTCTTTCTTTTTGGATTTCCCTATTCAGGACATTTCATATAATGGATCATTCATTATGTGGCATTTGGCTTCTTAATGTAATGTTTTCAAGGTTCATCCATATTGTAGCATATGTCAGTACAGTAAGTTCTTACTTAATGTCACGGATAGGTTTTTGGAAACTACAATTTTAAGTAGAAGAACATATATCAGATCCTTGAATAACCTGTCATTTCGTTGTAACAATGAGGAGGAAAAAAATAGATGTTATTATATGTTGCTTTGTTGTTGTTTTTTGAGACAGGGTTTGCTCTGTTATCTAGGCTGGAGTGCAGCCTCTCGAATAGCTGGGACTACAGGCATGCACCACTATGGCCAGGTTTTTTTTTTTTAGACAGAGTCTCACTATGTTGCCCAGACTGGTTTCAGACTTCTGAACTCGTGATCCTTCTGTCTCAGACTCTCAAAGTGCTGGGATTATAGGTGTGAGCCACCTGGTCCACTATTTTCACTTAAAGTCAGAAGAACCAGATAATGATGTTTAATGAGGACTTAGGTACTTCATTCCTTTTTATGGTCAAATAATATATCATTATATGAATATATCACATTTTTGTGTATCCATTCAGTTTGTTTATCCTTTCATCAGTTGATGGATATTTAGGTGGTTTCTACTTTTTAACTATTTCAGATATACTGCTGTGAGCAAACTTTGCATAAATAATATTTGCGTGGACTTTTTTTTTCAATTCTCCTGGGTATATACCTGATAGCATATTATGCTAGGTCATATGCTAATTCTGTATTTAACATTTTGAGGAATGCCAAACTATTTCCAAGGCAGCTGAACTGTTTTCCATTGTTACCAACAGTGTATGAAAATTCCAATTTCTCTATTTTTTTTTTTTTTAATATTGCCATCTTGTTGAAGGGGCATCATTGTCTTGGGTACATACCTGAGATTGATTATCTCACAGCTATGGAAGACTAAGACGCAGATGCACAAATAGGTTCAGATTGGAAGTTTAATAGGCAAAAGAAAGAGAAGAGCTCTCTCTGCTGAAGAGAGAGGGGTCCTGTTGAAACGGATTGCTGCTTCTGTGATTAGATGCAGTGGGTTTTACAGACAAGCTTGAGGAGGCGGTGTCTAACTTACATAGCACATGAAAGATTGGTGGGACCAGGTGTGCTGTTGGCATAGCATGTGAAAAAGCTGGCCGCCCCACTCTAATCTTTTATTATGCAGATTCCTTGTCTGGCTGGTGCCATGTTGCCTCCCTTTTACTGTACACATGGTGACAAGAGAAGATGGAGCCTCCATGTTGAACATACCTGGCTTCCAGGTAGCCGTTTTCTATTGGCACAACTGCTGGCATTCACCTGTGCAATTTCCAGCTTGCTTATCTATATCTGCAGCTCGAGTTTTCAGGCTCCTCTTTGTTAGAAAAGAAATGATTTTGGGGCTGCTCTTTGTTAAAAGGGAAATTCTGCCAAGCAATCTGTTGTCCTTACTATCTTCCTAAATAATTTCTATCTCCTGTATCATTATTGGGTATGAAGTAGTATCTGATTGTCATTTTGATTTGCATTTTCCTAATGGCTAATGATATTGAGCATCTTCTGTGGTGCCTTTTGGCCATTTATATATCTTCTTTGGAGAAATGTCTATTCACATAATCCTTTGCTCTGTTTTTTTTTCTTTCTTTTTTATTATACTTTAGGTTCTGGGATACATGTGCAGAAGATGCAGATTTGTTACATAGGTATACATGTGCCATGGTGGTTTGCTGCAACCACCAATCTGTCATCTACCTTAGGTATTTCTCCTAATGCTATCCCTCCCCTTGCTCCCCACCCATTGACGGGCCCTGGTGTGTGATGTTCCCCTTCCTGTGCCCATATGTTCTCATTGGTCAGCTCCCACTGTGAGTGCGAACATGCAGTGTTTGGTTTTCTGTTTCTGTGTTAGTTTGCTGAGAATGATGGTGTCCAGCTTCATCCATGTCCCTGCAAAGGATATGAACTCATTCTTTTTATGGCTGCATAGTATTCCATAGTGTAGTGTATATATGCCACATTTTCTTTATCCAGTCTATCACTGATGGGCATTTGGGTTGGTTCCAAGTCTTTGCTATTGTGAATGGTGCTGCAATAAACATATGTGTGCATGTGTCTTTGTATCAGAACGATTTATAATCCTTTGGATATATACCTTGTAATGGGATTGCTGGGTCAAATGGTATTTCTCGTTATAGATCTTAAGGAATTACCACAATATCTTCTACAATGGTCAAACTAAGTAACATTCCCACCAACAGTGTAAAAGTGTTCCTATTTCTCCACATCCTCTCCAGCATCTGTTGTCTCCTGACTTTTTAATGATCCCCATTCTAACTGGCATGAGATGGTATCTCATTGTGGTTTTGATTTGCATTTCTCTAATGACCAGGGATGATGAGCTTTTTTTCATGCTTTTTGGCCACATAAATGTCTTCTTTTGAAAAGTGTCTGTTCATATCCTTTGCCCACTTTTTGATGGGGTTGTTTTTTTCTTGTACGTTTTTTTAAGTTCTTTGTAGATTCTGGATATTAGCCCTTTGTCAGATGGGTAGATTGCAAACATTTTTTCTCTTTCTGTAGGTTACCTGTTCACTCTGATTATAGTTTCTTTTGCTGTGCAGAAGCTCTTTAATTAGATCTCATTTGTCAATTTTGGCTTTTGTTGCCATTGCTTTTGGTGTTTACCCATGCCTATGTTCTAAATGTATAGCCTAGGTTTTCTTCTAGGGTTTTTATGGTTTTAGGTCTTATATTTAAATCTTTAATCTATCTTGAGTTAATTTTAGTATAAGGTGTAAGGAAGGGGTCCGGTTTCAGTGTTCTGCATATGGCTAGACAGTTTTCCCAACAGCATTTATTAAATAGGGAATCCTTTCCTCATTGTTTGTTTTTGTTAGGTTTGTCAAAGATCTGATGGTTGTAGATGTGTGGTGTTATTTCCGAGGCCTCTTTTCTGTTCTATTGATCTAGATCTCTGTTTTGGTACCAGTACCATGCTGTTTTGGTTACTGTAGCATTGTATTATACTTTGACATAATGTAGCATGATGCTTCCAGCTTTGTTCATTTTGCTTAGAATTGTCTTGGCTATATGGGCTCTTTTTTGGTTTCATATGAAATTTAAAGTAGTTTTTTTTCTAATTCTGTGAAGAAAGTCAATGGTAGCTTGATGGGAATAGCATTGAATCTGTAAATTACTTTGGACAGTATGGCCGTTTTCATGACAGTCTTCCTATCTATCAGCATGGAATGTTTTTCCTTTGTTGGTGTCCTCTCTCATTTCCTTGAGCAGTGAGTTTGTAGTTCTCCTTGAAGAGGTCCTTCACATCCCTTGTAAGTGGTATTCCTAGGTATTTTATTCTCTTTGTAGTGATTGTGAATGGGAGTTTGCTCATGATTTGGCTCTCTGTCTGTTATTGGTATATAGGAATGCTTGTGATTTTTGCACATTGATTTATATCTTGCAACTTTGCTGAAGTTCCGTATCAGCTTAAGGAGTTTTTGGGCTGAGACATCGCGTTTTCTAAATAAATAATCATGTCATCTGCAAACAGAGACAATTTGACTTCCCCTCTTCCTATCTGAATATCCTTTATGTTGGATAGGAGTGGTGAGAGAGGGCATCTTTGTCTTGTACTGGTTTTCAAAGGGAATGTTTCCAGCTTTTGCCCATTCAGTATGATATTGGCTGGGGGTTTATCATAAATAGCTCTTATTATTTTGAGATATGTTCCATCAGTACCTAGTTTATTGCGTGTTTTTAGCATGAAGGGATGTTGAATTTTATGAAAGGCCGTTTCTGTATCTATTGAGATAATTGTGTGGTTTTTGTCACTGGTTCTGTTTATGTGATGGATTATATTTATTGATATGCGTATATTGAACCAACATTGCATTGCAGGGATGAAGCTGACTTGATGGTGTCGGATAAGCTTTTTAATGTGCTGCTGGATACTGTTTGCCAGTATTTGATTGAGGATTTTCACATTGACGTTCATCAGGGATATTGGTCTGAAATTTTCTTTTTCTCTTGTGTGTCTGTTAGGTTTTGGTATCAGATTACCTCATAAAATGAATTGGGGAGGAGTCCCTCTTTTTCTGTTGTTTGGAATAGTTTCAGAAGGAATAGTACCAGCTCCTCTTTGTACCTTTGGTAGAATTCGGCTGTGAATTTGTCTGATCCTGGGCTTTTTTGGTTCGTAGGCTATTAATTACTGCCTTAACTTCAGCTCTTGTTATTGGTCTATTCAGAGGTTTGACTTCTTTCTGGTTTAGTCTTGGGAGGGTGTATGTGTCCAGGAATTTATCCATTTCTTTTAGATTTTCTAGTTTATTTGCATAGAGATGTTTATAGTATTCTCTGATGGTTGTTTGTATTCTTGTGGGATTGGTGGTGATGTGCCCTTTATCATTTTTTATTGTGTCTATTTGAGTCTTCTCTCTTTTCTTCTTTATTAGTCTGGCTAGCACTCTGTTTTGTTAATCATTTCAAAAAATCAGCTCCTGAATTCATTGATTTTTTTTTTTGAAGTTTTTTTAATGTCTTTATCTCCTTCAGTTTTGTTCTGATCTTAGTTGTTTGTTGTCTTCTGCTCGCTTTGGAAATTTGTTTGCTCTTGCTTCTCTAGTTCTTTTCATTGTGATGTTAGGTTGTCGATTTTAGATTTTTCCTGATTTCTCCTGTGGGAATTTAGTGCTATAAATTTCCCTCTAAATACAGCTTTAGCTGTGTCCCAGAGAATCTGGTACATTGTGTCTTTGTTCTCATTGGTTTCAAAGGACTTATTTTTGCCTTAATTTTGTTATTTACCCAGTAGTCATTCAGCAGCAGGTTGTTCACTTTCCATGTAGTTATGCGGTTATGAGTGAGTTTCTTAATCTTGAGTTTTAGTTTGATTGCACTGTGGTCTGAGAGACTATTTGTTATGATTTCCATTCTTTTGCATTTGCTGAGGAGTGTTTTACTTCCAATTAGTGGTTGATTTTAGAATAAGTGCTGTGTGGTGCTGAGAAGAAAGTATATTCTGTGGATTTGGGTGGAGAGTTCTGTAAATGTCTATTACGTCTGCTTGGTCTGGACCTGAGTTCAAGTCCTGACTATCCTTGTTAATTTTCTGTCTTGTTGTTCTGTGTGATATTGACAGAGGGGTGTTAAAGTCTCCCACTATTGTCTGGAAGTCTAAGTCTTTTTGTAGGTCTGTAAGAACTTACTTTATGAATCTGAGTGCTCCTGTATTAGGTGCATATATGTTTAGGATAGTTAGCTCTTCTTGTTGCATTGATCACTTTACCATTATATTAATACCCTCTTTATATTTTTTTATCTTTGTTGATTTAAAATCTGTTTTATCAGAAACTAGGATTGCAAACCCTGCTTTTTTTTTTCCCTCCCATTTGCTTGGTAAATCTTGCATTCCTTTATTTTGAGCCTATGTGTGTCTTTGCACATGAGATGAGTCTCCTGAATACAGCACACCAATGGCTCTTGACTCTATTCAATTTGCCAGTCTTTGCCTTTTTACTGGGGCATTTAGTCCATTTGCATTTGACATTAATATTGTATGTGAATTTAATCCTGTCATTATGATGCTAGCTATTTTGCCCATTAGTTGATGCAGATTCTTCATAGTGTTGATGGTCTTTACAATTTGGTATGTTTTTGCAGTGTCTGGTACTCGTTTTTCCTTTTCATTTTGAGTGCTTCCTTCGGGAGCTCTCCTAAGGCAGTCCTGGTGGTGACAGAATCCCTCAGCATTTGGTTGTCAGTAAAGGATTTTATTTATTCTTCACTTAGGAAGCTTTGTTTGGCTGGATATGAAATTCTGGGCTGAAAATTCTTGAAGAATGTTGAATTTTGGCCCCCACTCTATTCTGGCTTGTAGGGTTTCTGCCAAGAAGTGTGCTGTGAGTCTGATGGGCTTCTGTTTGTGGATAACCCAACCTTTCTCTCTGGCTGCCCTTAACATTTTTTCCTCCATTTCAATGTTGGTGAATCTGATGGTTATATGTCTTGGGGTTGCTCTTCTTGAGGGATATCTTTGTGGTGTTCTCTGTGTTTCCTGAATTTGAATGTTGACCTGTCTTGCTAGCTTAGGGAAGTTCTGGATACTTCTGAAATGTGTTTTCCTACTTGGTTCTGTTCTCCCCATCACTTTCAGGTACACCAATCAAAATAGATTTGGTCTTTTCAGAAACTCTGGTATTTCTGGGAGGCTTGTTTGTTCCTTTTCATTCTTTTTTGTCTAATCTTGTCTTCATGTTTTATTTCATTAGGTTGATCTTTATTCTCTGATATCCTTTCTTCCGCTTGATCAATTTAGCTATTGATGCTTGCGTATGCTTCATGAAGTTCTTGTGCTGTGTTTTTCAGCTCCATCAGGTTATTTATGTTCTTCTCTAAACTGGTTATTCTAGTTAGTAATTCGTCTAATCTTTTTTTCAAGGTTCTTCTTTGCATTAGGTTAGAATACAACTGCTCTTTTAGCTCAGAGGAGTTTGTTATTACCCACCTTCTGAATCCTACTTCTGTCAATTCGTTACACTCATTCTTCATCCAGTGTTGTTCCTTTGCTCACGAGGAGTTGTAATCCTTTGCAGAAGAGGCATTCTGGTTTTTGGAATTTTCAGCCTTTTTGTTCTGGTTGTTCCTCATTTTTTGTATTTATCTACCTTTGGTCTTTGCTGTTGGTGACCTTTGGATGGAGTTTTTCTGTGGTCATCTTTGTTGATGTTGTTGCTATTGCTTTGTTTGTTAGTTTTCCTTCTAACAGTCAGGCCCTGCTTCTGCAGGTCTGCTGGAGTTTGCTGGGGTTCCACTCCAGACCTTGTTTGCCAAGGTATCACCAGCAGAGGCTGCAGAACAGCGAATTTTGCTGTCTGCTTTTTTCTCTGGAAGGTTTGTCCCAGAGGGACACCCGCCTAATTCCAGCTGGAGCTCTCCTCTGTGAGGTGTCTGTCGACTCATGCTGGGAGGTGTTTTCTCATCAGGAGACATGGGGCTCAGGGAGCCACTTGAGGTGGCAGTCTGTGCCTTGGATGGAGCTCAAGTGCTATGCTTCTTGAGATTCTCTTCAGAGATTCTCTTCAGAGCCAGCAGGCAGGAACATTTAGGTCTGCTGTAGTTGTGCCTACAGCTGCCTCTTCCCCCAGGTGCTCTGTCTCAGGGAGATGGGAGTTTTATCTGTAAGCCCCAACTGGGGCTGCTGTCTTTCTTTCAGAGACATCCAGCAGAGAGAAGAGGAATCTAGAGAGACAGTCTGGCTGCAGAGGCTTTCTGGTACTGTGGTAGGCTCTGCCCAGTCTGAACTTCATGGAGATTTTCTTTACACTGTGAGGAGAAAACCACCTACTCAAGCCATAGTAATGGTGGAGGCCCCTCCCTGCATCAAGCTTGAGTGTCCCGGGTGGACTTCAGACTGCTGTGCTGGCAGCGAGAATTTCAAGTTAGTGGATCTTAGCTTGCTGGACTTCTTTGGGGTAGGTTCTGCTGAGCAAGACCACATGGCTCCCTGGTTTCAGCCCCTTTTCCAGGGCAGTGAACGGTTCTGACCCGCCACATTCCAGGCACCACTGGGGTATGAAAAAAAAAACTACAGCTCTCTCGATGTCAGCCCCTATGGCCATCCAGCTTTGTGCTTGAAATCCAGGGTATAGGCACCTGAGGAAATCTCCTGGTCTGGGGGTTGCAAAGACCCTGGGAAAAGCATAGGATCTGGGCCCGAGGGCACCGTTCTTCAAGGCATGGTCTGTCATGACTTCCCTTGGCTAGGGGAGGTAGTTCCCGACCCCTTGCACTTCTTGGGTGAGGCAACGTCACACTCTCCTTCTGCTCGCCCTCCGTGGGCTGCACCCACTGTCTAACTAGTTCCAACGAGATGAACTGGGTACCTCAGTTGGAAATGCAGAAATCACCCTCTTCTGTGTTGGTCTCTCTGGGGACTGCAGACAGGAGCTGTTCCTATTTGGCCATGTTGCCCCAGTCATCCTGCTCTTTTTTTTCTTCTTTTTTTTTTTTTTTTTTTTAAAGGTGGAATCTCGCTATGTTGCCCAGGCTGGTCTTAAACTCTGAGCTCAAGTAATCTTCCCACCTCAACCTCCTGAGTAGCTGGGACTACAGGCATGCACCACTGTGCCCACTTTTTGCCTATTTTTAAACTGGGTTATTTTTTTCTCTCTTCTTCCCTTCATTTCTTTCTTGTGGAATTCTTAGTTACTTTCTGCATTTAGAAGATTCTGTTGTGCTTGGGCTTCTAGATTCGTTGTTAAGAAGCCGCCATTTTCACCATGATCTTTTGAAGGTTATCTGTTTTCATCTGAGCTTTTTAAAATTCCCTTCAGTTTCAGAATGTGGTTACTTTTTATTCATCTCACTTGAAATTCATTTTTCTTAATTGTGTGAATTGGTCTTTTTCATCATTTCTAAGCTGTGGTTTCCTTAAATATGTAGTCTGAAAAAATCATTAAATTCAGTCAACTTTAACTCCTCCTCTCTTTGCCTCAGAGGCTATCAAGATGCAGGTTCTAGTTTTCTAGGATTAGCAAGTGCCTTAGATTACAAGTGGATTTGCTTGTTTTCTTTTTGGGTTCTCCTTTTTTTGGTTCACTTTTGACCTGATATAGATGTCTTTACATTTTATACAACAATTTTAGGTATTTTCAGTGGGAAGTTAATAACTCATGTCTCAACTTCTTTATAAAACAAACATGGTATCATTTTATTTTCCTGATAATATGAGAAATATACCATTTAAGAACAGTTTGGGTGTCTTAGTTTTTTTTTCAAATGGTGGAGAGAGAGATATTTTCAGGTTATTTTAGGGATAATCAGTTGAGAGTACATGAGGCAGTGAGGATGCACGGAAGTGTCTTAACAGCTAAACAGATTTTATAGAGCAGTGGAACATTGTTCAGCCTACAATAGCAGCTGAACAGTAAGCCCTTCGTATGACTTACTCCCTGAATCTTTGCTTCTCTGTTACTTTTCTGGTAGTCAGTAGCAGTTTGGGGTACTTCTTGTGCTAGGCAATGCAGTTGGCAACGGGCAACAGACTCTGTATATCTTCCTTTCAATGAGCGTTGGATGTCTTCCTTTGAACTAAAATTGTTTCCCTGATCTTATCAGTTGTGAGGAAGATTACAAAAGGTCGTATGACCTGAAATATGGTGAACGAATCCATAACGACCTACTCAGTCTACTTTCCTGAAGAAGGTTGTGGACACTGTAAGTGTTCAGAGCATTGTAGCAGTTCTCTCCAGGGAGCTAGTGTTGTTTTATTTTTTGTTTTAATTTTTATTTTTCTCCTGAAACAGGGTCTCACTGTGTCACTCATGCTGGACTGCAGTGGTGCAATTTGGGCTCACTGCTATAGTGCTTTATGTTTATGTTCAAATATATGGTAAAACAGTATTCTTCATGGTTAAATTGGGGTTTAAATATTGATGTTTTACTGTTCTTTTTTGGATAACTTTCTCATTTTGCACTGAAAGACATGGCATTCAGTTCAGTGGAATTGTTTTTCTTACTGAAAGAATGGATAAATGTAAGGATAGTGTATTATTAAATAAGAAAAACAATTATATATTTATAAAGTTCCTCAATAAGATGAAATTTTGTAAAATACTCTGATATTTTGGACAAAGAATGGAAATCAACTTTGAGTTTAGTAAGCTTTAAAGTATTATTTATAAAGACATAGCAATGTTTTTATTAGCAGAAATATTCAGGACTGTTATAGTCTTTATGTGCATTATGCATGGCTATTTTGATATTAGCTCACTGTTTAAATTTAGGCAACAAATTAAAATTTAATTTGCTAAATTTAAATTTAAATTTCAGTTATTTGTCTCAAACTGCAAGTGTTAAACATTCCAGAACCGTACATTTCTTTTTTCTCATTTTTTCAGTGTTTTGACGGTAATTTCAAAAAATATTACTTACTTTTTGCCACCTGGTTAGGTATTAATGATAAAAAATTCATGTTTATGCAGGACTTTACAAGGTGACATATTTTCAGTGTTGTATATCATTCCATGTTTATGATAATTATGTTTAAAAGTTATGGGTGAGTAAACTGAGGTTCTAAAAGTTACTTACTGAAGTTTCTGTAGCCAGCATACAGTAGAATTAAGGCTGTGAAATAGGATTTCTTTTTCTAAATTTAGGATTGTTTACTTTTGATAACGTGAAATATATTAAAATATATATGTAAAACTATATAACTGTGTACACACACACACACACACACACACACCCACAGACACACACACACAGTTCGTATTTTTCAGAAGCTTTCTGTAGATAAAGAAAGCAAAAACAAAACCAGGTTCATAAAGGACAGATGAAGCATTATATAATCTGAAGAATCCTGGACTAGAAGTTAAGAGGCCTGACTGCTTTTCATCATTATTCTTAACTAGCTGTATGATGGTGAACAAACTTAAGTAACTTTTTGCAGTGAAACTTTGGACTAGATCTGTGTTTTTTTCCAGCTCTAAAATGTTTTGATTCTATGAACCTGTGATAGTTTCTTCTATTAAATGTTTAATTTTTTTTTTTTTAGAATAAAAAGAATGAAAGAGAGAAAGAGGAAGAGATTTTAGAAAAAGAGAGAAAAGGAGAAAGAAAGAAACATCAAAAGAAAGAAAAAAAGAAAGAGAGAGAAAGAGGAAGAGATTTTAGAAAAAGAGAGAAAAGGAGAAAGAAAGAAACAGCAAAAGAAAGAAAAAAAAGAATGAAAGAGAGAAAGAAAGAGGAAGAGAAAGAGGGAGACAGAATGGGATTCTTGTTTTATCGCCCAGGCTAGAATACAGTCTAAAAATGGGTATTAAAAACCTCTTTTATGCCAATAATTATGTTTAACAATGGATAATATTTTTATGGTGTCGCAAGCATAAGAGGTCAGGATTGTTCATGTTTAAGATGGACACTTTATTTTAATTGTTATTAAACATTAGACTTCATTTTCTATACTCATTTATTGTAAAAAAAAAAAAAAAATTACACCATAGAGACAACTTAGTTGAGTAAGTTTGACCAAATAATTACAAAGGGAGACAGAAAGGAAAGCAGAGAAAATGTGCATCGGTACATTTTGGAATCTTTATTTCTAATATTTAATTTTTCCTTGATTGACTTATTCTTAGCTTAGAAGTTTGTCTTAGAATCTTGTTGCCTTTCAAAATGTTTTAAAGTCTAAGGACTTTTTGGAACTTTATTTATATCTTAACCATCGATACTCTGTTTACTTTGTGTAGTCATTTTTTTTTTTACACATTAGAGAAACTTTAATCTTTATTATTTGAGTTTTTAATTAATTTAAGTGTGCATGGTGTATGAAAGCAAAAACTTTTTTTCCCAAGTGGAAGCTTCTGGCTTCATTTATGGACATGAATACATCAGTAGAATTTAATTATCAACTTGAGGATCATCTCTATATTAGTTCATTTTAGTAATATTGTTTGCTTATGAACCTAAGTTTTTTCAGAACAGTTTCTTGAAAAACTTTTATGTAGGATATATATATTTTTTAAACTTTTAAATTATCTAAGTTTTTTTTTTTTTCTGAGACAGCATCTTGCTCTGTTGCCCAGGCTGGAGTGCAGTGTCACAATCTTGAGCTTAGCTCACTGCAACCTCCGCCTCCCTGGTTCAAGTGTTTCTCCTGCCTCAGCCTCCCAAGCAGTTGGGACTACAGGTGCTTGCCACCATGTCCAGCTCATTTTTGTACTATTATTATTTTTCTGAAATGGAATCTCACTCTGTTGCCTAGGCTGGAGTACAGTGGCATGATCTCGGCTCACTACAACCTCTGCCTCCTGGGTTCGAGTGATTTTCCTGCCTCAGCCTCCCAAGTAGCTGGGATTACAGGCGTGCACCACCAAGCCTGTCTGATTTTTGTATTTTTAGTAGAGACGAGGGTTCACTGTATTGGCAGGCTGGTCTCGAACTCCTGATGTCATGATCTGCTCTCCTCGGCCTCTTGAAGTGCTGGGATGACAGGCATGAACCATGGCGCATGGCCAATTTTTGTATTTTTAATAGAGGCAGAGTTTTATCATGTAGGCCAGGCTGCTCTCAAACTCCTGATCCACCCAACTTGGCCTCCGAAAATGCTGGGATTACAGGTGTGAGCCACCATGCCCAGCTGAAAACTTGTTTTTAAACTTTTAACTCTCATACGTTTTTAACACTTTTTGATCATATAAAAAAAGTTAAAAAATATATACAATAGCTTTATTGATATTTCATGTACCGATCATGTTTTATTTTTAGCTTTTTAAACTGTTAACCATTTCAGTGCTTAACTTTTTATTTTTAAATCAGACTTTTTTTGGGCTTTTACACTTTTAATTTAACTTAATGCCAAAGTCACATAAGTGTGGAAGTTTGAGAAAATTTGGAATGAAGGAGGAGATTATCCATAAAGCTTTCTCTTTTTAAAATATATGTATGTCTTATATGTATGTGTTTTTCATCATGGAATATTATAGGGTTCTTGTTTGTTTTTAATTGTATATCAAATAATTTTACCTACATTTTTATATGGAATGAAAACTTATTTTACTGCCTTTTTTCCCACTGGACAAGTAGAATGAAAGAGGAAGAAGATGCATGGCAACAGCAAGCATAAAATGTCCTTCTCCTCAAACATTGTAAAGACATAAAGAGCATCTAGGACAGCAAAACCAAAAACCAAACAAACCCATGCTGCTGAAAATGATACTAGGCTAGTTTGGGCTCTAGTTTTTAGGGGGGCTCAGCGGCTTTTATTTCTTCTTTGGGAAAGCCAGTGTCCAGCCACCGTGCTGTGAGGGAGCTAAACCTAACCCTATGAGGTTGACAAGTAGAGAAGCCCTGAGTCATTAGACATATGAGTGAAGCTTCTTTTCTATTGTCCAGACCAGCCTGGTTGTTAGCTGAATGCAGCAGTGAGTGATCCCAGGTGGTACCACGTGGAGCAGTTGAACCCTTCCTGGATTCCTGACCCACAGAGTGTAAAACAAGTCATTTTTAGCTGTTAAGTTTTGGATTGGTTTCTTATGCTGCAGCAGAGAATTGATATACCGGCCAAACTGATTTTCAGATATAGAGACTGCCATCATACATGCAAGAATGCAGGCAATATTGTTCCCATGAACTTTTTCTTAGGATAATAGATAATGCAGTTCAGATAATCAAAGTGGCTAGAAAAAAATCACTATGAGACTAATGTTAAGCATGAAAACTAGGATTAAGTGGGGTTAGAAAGAATAGTATGTAATGACTATATGTTTTGGCAAAGAAATATAATTCAGCTGTAAAAAAAAAAAGTGGAAAGACCATATTCAAAAAATTTTAAAAACTTTTTTTTGCCATCATACTTTGGATTGTAGTGTTGGTTTTGGTGATCAGGTATTTTCTGTGTATTGTGCAGCAAAGCAAATGAATACTTACACATTATTCTAATTTTGTTATCTCCTGTGTCCTTGAGAGCTAGGAGTCTCAATGTGGAAGAAATTATATACTGTTTGTAGATTTATGTAGATGTAAGAAGGCTAAATCCTCTACTTCTGATTTTTAATTGGAAGTACCAATTGTATGAACTTGTGAGATATTTTAATGTTATTTAAAAATAGTATATACCTTATATTGGTGTGTGCATATATATATATTTGTACATATGTGTATATATATATATATATATATATATATGTTAATCTAAGAATGTTTTGTGTGTATTGTGGAATAAATCAAATGAATATTTATGTGATATTTTAATGCTGACATTTCCTATCTATAACTATGGAAAAGTCCCAGAAATGAACAAACCTAGTTCCATGAATGTGTTCTTGAAATGCTGTTTTCTGGCCAGGTGTGGTGGCCCATGTCTGGAATCCCAGTACTTTGGGAGGCCAAGGTGGGTGGATTACCTGAGGTCAGAAGTTTGAGACCAGCCTGAGTGACATGGTGACATCCCATCTCTACTAAAAATACAAAACTTAGCTGGGCGTGGTGGTTACATCTGTAATATCAGCTACTCGGGAGACTGAGGCAGGAGAATCGCTTGAACCCTGGAGGTGGAGGTTGCATTGAGTCAAGATTGTGCCATTGCACTCCATCCTGGGCTACAAGAGCAAAACTCTGTCTCTAAAAAAAAAATTATGTTTTCTACTAAAAGAAACCAGGCTTCTTTGAGAAATCTTTGCTTCCAGGTCTGGGACATGAAATGTATAAGGTGATCCTGGAACATTTTTATACCAGATACCAAGGAGGCTCTCAGTGACTAGTAGGTTCATGACACAAAAACTCAGGAACTGACTATAAGAGGCTCTGGGTGACCAGCTGTTTTAGTTTCACTACTGAAACTACTAAATCTTGGGAAACTTCATGGTCTCAGGGAAAGTGGTATAGTTAATCACTCTCAGAGGCTTCTGCTGGCCAAAATGGAAAAATTCGAGCATCAGTAAGGATAAGAGCCGTGATGGATTGGGCATCCCTTATTATGTTTAAATCCATTTTGTAATTATATATATATATAAACAGCTAAACCCCAGAACACCCCCCTGTACCCCTACCAACTAATTGTTCATCTTGGTGAATATTAGGAAATGATTCCTTCATTTTGAAAACTGATAAGGGAAAGATCAATTATATATTTTTAGTTTTCTGTATTAATAATACTCCTAGGTAAACAAATAGAGGTTATAATTTTATGGAGAGATTTCATATGCTTGCAAATAAAGATAAAATGACAGAATTGAAGTATTACTATTTTGCAGTCACTTATGTTTCAATGGATTTTGGCATTGAATATCAGTGGCCGATACAAAAGGAAAGAAAATCATACATCTCTTAAAATATACCACCATCTAATGTTTAATCTTGTCAAAAATACTAAACCTCAATCTGATGAACCTGCCCACATCCAACTACTAATTTACAGGTAATATGGAAGACAGAGGAACTTGTTAAACTACACCAGGGGAATTAAGTCAACAAAACCTAGTCTGTGGTTAACTATAGGACAGATGATCCAATATATTCAATGAATTACCATGGGAAAAAAGACATGGTGAGTGAACCAACAGATTAAAAATGGGAAAAATTAAACCATAGCACTTAGGTATTTATACTTCAGTAATAAAAAAATAAAGTAAGGAAGTAATTAATGTAAAAGAATCGTGGTTTCTC
Organism: Plecturocebus donacophilus; assembly: GCA_004027715.1. NCBI lineage: Eukaryota > Metazoa > Chordata > Mammalia > Primates > Pitheciidae > Plecturocebus > Plecturocebus donacophilus. Next base: position 878 of record PVKP010033785.1, on the reverse strand, counting down.
TTGGTTGGCATGAAGGGTAATGGCATTGGAAGGGAGTACATGAGGTCTTATGTGGTGGCTCATATGGTCCTGACTCTTGGTCTATGTAGTGCTTCTAAGTTCATTTAGCTGTATATCTCTGAGTGTGGTTTTCTATGTTTGTGTTATATTTAATAGTAAAAGTCTAAAATAAAAAAGAGGGAAAGAAAATTGATTGGAGAGGAGGCAGCTGTATTGGGAAATGGTGAGAATTGATGCCTTATAGATCAACTTATAATAGCTTAGACTTATTGACTAAGGATTTTATTAAATGCTATTCTCAGAAGATTCAACATACTCTGTAATTAGAGAGCCATTAAAATGTACTAAAAGAGGGGTTGGAGTGCTGAAAACTGCATTTTTAAGAAGGTAAATCTGGCTTGGTGGATTTCAGTGAGGGACTTGAAAGCTATCCAAAAAACCACTATTGTTAAGGTAATAGTGATAAAGATTTGGATTAAGGTGATGCTTGTAGGAATAAAGGTAAAATAACAACTCTTGTTTTATGCTGTAGGACAAATGTTAAGACTTGGTGACAGATTAAGCATGGTTGCTAAAAATAAAAACAGTAGAAATAAAAGATTGCATTTTTGAGAGCATACCGTTTGTTGGGTATTATGAGGAAATTCTAAATGGCAATCATGCTAGAGTAAGAGCTTTATTTCTTCTTAGGATGTATTTAGAATCTCAGAGAAATGGTTGCTAGGGATTTTGTGTTCCAGATTATTTATCTAAAAATGCCATTTCTGACAAGAAACTGATAGTTTCCAGTGCAAGATATCCAAGTTACTGGTGTCCAATCTGTATGGATCTGCAGCAACTTCCATTCTTGCCGCCTCAGAAGAGAGAATTCAACTAAG
>PVKP010033784.1:0-24737 GCA_004027715.1 Plecturocebus donacophilus | reverse complement strand
AGAAACTACTGAGATATTGGGGGTAGGACTTGTTGACTGACAGCAATCACCACAGCGCTGACTCTGTCCCCCAAGACCAGGAGTGTACAGGGCAGACATCCTTCTCTTGGCCTTGGCCAGTCTAGCACTGCCGAGGCCGGCCACGCAGGTGGGAGGGTGCCTGCAATGCCCCGGCTGGGTAGACTTAAGGACCCCAAGGGGTGCTGCTCCCCATGGTTCACCCACTTTCTACTTCTTTGTAGAAACCTTTAACTATCAGTGTCCCCTTTTCTTTGTTTTGGGGGCCCATAGGGCCTTTATTGCTTTATTGTCACTCTAACAGTATCTTGAGAAAACAGTAGGCACTCAACGGAGGGACACTGCTAAGTCAGTTGCCACTCAAGTATCTGCTTTCCAGCTTCCAAGATTTTCCAAGGTTGTGTTGACATTATTTCCTCTTCTATTCCCACACTCGTAAGTTTGTGTGTGTGTGTGTGTATGCACACAACTTCTCACATGAGCAGACACACACACACACACACACACACACACACCCCAGTTGTTAAAATACTGAAATATCTGGTTAATAAACAGAAGCTTCCCTAAGCTGCAGGTGCCCCTATAGCCCCAGCCTTTTCCTGAAACCCCAACCCACCTCCAATTTGTCCTGGGTGGCGAGTGTCTTCCTGCCTTTGGCTATTTTGAGCTTTTCCTCACGTGGAAAGGTGAGGAGCCACATACATACGGGTGATCCTGAAGGCCTCTCCTCCAGTTTATAAAGGCTCCCTGGATGATTTTGACTACCAGCTAGATTTACAAGCCATAACACAGACAATGCTAAGGTTCAGACTCTCTTCCACTTCCCACAAGTGGGGTTTTAGAGATGTCACCTCTACTCTTTGAGTCTCAGCTTCTCCATCAGTGAAATAGGGATGAGGATGTCTCTTGCAGAGTTGGGAAAATTAGAAGAGATGCTGTGTGCAGCGACCCTATCCTATGTGCAAGAAAGCCCCTCTGGGAAGGTAGTGTAATGTACATTTTGGCCACCAGGTGGCGCCGTTGGCATAGGTGAGGAAGGGCAGCCAGGCTCAGACTTCGGTGGGCATCATACCCTAGTTTACTTTTGCTTGTTTTGTTTTTTCTTTTAAAATGATGGCTCCCCCAGGAACACAGAATCAGAATCTCGGGGGTTGGGGCTAAAACATGTATTTTAGCAAGTGATTTTAGTCCACACTATGAAAATCTATGATCCACCGTCTTTTATAGAGACAGGGGTCTTGCTATATTGCTGAAGCTGGTCTTGAATTCTTGGCCTCAAATGATCCTCCCACCTTGGCCTCCCAAAGTGCTGGGATTACAGGCATGAACCTCCGGGCTTGGCCTCCTAAGACTGACTGAGCTAAGAGCACCAGGCAAGGGTGCTCTCTGGAGTAATGGGGTCTTGCCCTTGGCTCTCCCTGACTTTGGCAAGGGACCTGCATGGGTTGAATGAGCCCCCGGGATTGATAGGATGGTCCTGGTTGGAGTCCACTTCCTGGCTTTGATCTTGGCTGTCCCCCTATGACCCTTCTATGCACATCCTCCAGCCCATCCACGCACAGCATCTGTGGTGAGGAGAGGCTTGGACTCTGCAACCTGCAGGGAAAGGCCCTGGATAAGTAACTCCTACCTCAGAACAGCCCTCAGCAGCCGTAAGCAAAGGAAGGCATGCCAGCAGGTGCCGTCGTTCAGGTCAGAGATGACAGGACCTAAGCTCAGATGGTAGAAGGAAGGGAGGAGAGGAAGACTCAAGAAGCTTTCAGGATGTGTTGGGGAGGGGAGGAGAGGGATGAGTCTAGAAAAGCCTCATCCCTCCAACTGTGGCTAAGGGCCAGTGCCGGCAGTAGCTGGGCTTCTTAGACACACAAAATCCAGTCTGTTGCCCCAACTACTCAGGAGGCTGAATCAGGAGGATTACTTGATCCCAGGAGTTTTTGTCCAGCCTGGGCAACATAGTAAGAACCTGTCTCTAAAAGAAAAGAAAGGAAGGGAGGGAGAAGAAAGAAAGAAATTTCTAAAAAGAAAGAGAAAGAGAAAGAAAAAAAAGAGAGAGAAGGAAAGAAAGAAAGGAGGGAGGGAGGGAGGAAGAAAAAGGAAAGAAAGAGGGAAGAAAGGAAGAGAGGGAGGAAGGAAAAAGGAAGGAAGGGAAGGAGGAAGGGAGGAAGGAAGAAACAAAGGAAAAAAGGAAGGAAGGAAGGAAAGGGCGGGAGCGAGGGAGGGAAAAAGAGATAAGAAAGAAAAAAGGAAGAAATCCAGAATCTTGGGCCTCCCAGGCTTGCTAAACGAGAACCTGCATTTTAGCAAGACCTCCAGGTGATTTACATATGCCTTGAAGTGCGCAAAGCCCTGGCCTAGAGTGTCAGCTAAGATGCTGTTATGAGTGCACAGCAATGACATCACCCATGGTAGAGGATGAAGGAGGAGGAGCAGGAGGAGGCCAGGGGCAGTGGGACTGGGGGGTATCTGAGTTCCATTGGAGTCTCCAGAGTGGGAGGGAGCCTGAGGATACCAGGTGCAGTGTCTGGGAGGAGCTGGGCATGTGCCTCAAGCTAGGGGAGGGCAGGGTCTGGCAGGAGGGGCAGGAGTGGGAGCTGGGAGTACACTGTGATGGCTGGTCCCAAGTGCAGATGCAATCTCTCTGGGAATGGGGGCGGCACTGACAGCGCCCAGATGGCCAGTGACAGGAACAGGGTGGATCTGAGCTCAGCTCCGCCGACTCTGTGGTAAGAGCCAGGTTCGTGTTGTCTGTCCAGGGCCCTCCTCAGAGTTGCTTGGCCCTTGTCCACCTGGCGCCTCCACGCAGTCCTTCACTGGCTTGCAGTCCCCAGAGGCACTCACGGCCTTCTTCCCGCAGCCCAGGTCACTGCTGTCTGAGGCCCCCTGCGCCTCCTGCCCAGGGAACTGCACATCACACCTGCTGGCTTCTGCCAGAATCCTGGGCAGTCCCCCTTCTCATCTTCAAGCCTCATTGATGCTGCACCCCAAATCCATCCACTGATTCTGTGCCCCAAATCCATCCACTTCTCCTGATTCCCACTGCCACCACCTTGGTCCAAGAGCATCATCTTGAATCAGACAACACAAAGGGCTGTCCCAGGATCCAGCGTTGACCTCTACAATCTACTCCAGCCACCGCAGTCAGGGGGACTGTCCCAAAATGCAAATTCACTCCCACAGACTTCTGTGTGGGAGTCTCTGGTGGCTTCCCATTGCTCTTAGAACAAAGCCCAAACCTGTCACTAGGACAATGTTGCTGCCAGAACCTCTCCAGCTCTGCCTGGGCCTCTCCCCGTGGCTCCAGCACCAGCCTCCCCCATGGCCTTCTGCCTCCAGCCAGGCCAGCTGTCTTCAGCCCTAGGACTTCCTGTGCCCCCTCAGATCTCCGTAGCCAGCTCCTTCCCTACCACCCTACCTCAGGAAGGCTCTGTGGTCGTTTCCATTCTCGGCACCATTCCTCCACGAGGGACCCACACTGCAGTGATGCGTCTGCTCATGGGCCTGGTTATTGCCCACCTCTCCCCACAACTGTCAGCTCCCTGCAGTGAGGACAGCGGTGACCAGACACGTGTATTCACTCTGGGGTTGAGTGACCCACCAGCATGTTCCAGAATCCAGAGAAATCCCAGGTCCCAGGGGCTAAAATGGTTGGGAAAAGCTTCCTGAAGGTGCTTCCTGAGATGAAGCTGGAAAGAGGGGCAGGCTCTTTGTAAGCACATATTATTCTGGGCAGGGTCAAGGGTGGGAGATGAGACTGAAGTGTGTGCACAGCAGATGAAAGAGACCAGGCTGGAGATAGGGGCTGTGGGATGATGGCAGGGGTCAGGATGGGAGTGCAGAGGGCCTCGAACCTCAGGCGGCAGGGCTAGACCCAGCAGACTCCAGAGGCCTCCGAGAGAGGCCAGGTAACTCTGAGCTCCGGCCCCGGTGTCCTGCTCCTGACCTCTGTACCCTGGGCCAGTCACTATCCTGACTCACACTGGGCCCCACTCCCATCTGAGCTCACCTTGGCCTGCATCTTCATGAATTTCCTGTTATTACTGCAGAATACCACAGACTGAGTAATTTACAACTAAGAGAAATGTGTTAGGCTCACGGCGAAGGAGGCTGGGAAGGCTGAGATGAAGGGGCAGCATCTGGTGAGGACCTGCTGCTGTGTCATCCTATGGCACTAAATGGAAGGATGGGGGCCCGTGGACTCCAAAGACAGAGAGCAAGAAGGGGCTGAACTCACTTTGATAACAAATCCACTCCCATGATGATGGCATCGATCGACTCTGGAGGGCCCAGCCCGAATGACCTCATCACCTCTTAAAGGTCCCATCTTCCAGTGCTGTTGTGCTGGGGACCAACCTGCCAATGCAGGAACTCTGGGGACACCTTTAAGCCACGGCAGCTTCTCTGTCCCAACTCCGTGGCCTTCCTGTCTTTCAAGCCCCCCTTTCTCCCGGCCAATAATCACAGCTGTCCCTGTCCCAGCACAGGCTGTCAGCCCCTCCTCCACCCAGCCCAGAATCAGCAGCCGACAACCCTGGGCGCCACGACCTGCCCTGCCTGCCTGGCCCTTGGGGTGCTTTTGCCACACTCTGAGCCTAACTGGGGTGAGGACATCTCCTCTCTGAGCACGTGAAATGTTTCCCCACCTTCCTGTTTAAGACCTTCTGGGCCAGTGGAGAAGAAGGGACCTCCTGGGGCTGACCCAGGACCCGAAAACAGTCCCCACCAGCTCTCTAATTTGACCCAAGATGTGTCTTACTCCTTGAATACAGCCAGATGGACCACCTCCCGTTAAAGCCCTGGATTCTTATCTTGAGTGCAAAGCAGGGCCTTGCCCCAGGGCCCCAGGACACCTCTCCTCCCTCCCATTAGTCCTCCCGCCACCTCAGTTCTCCACCAAAGGCTGAGCGTGCCAGCTGTCCTCGGGCGCCCGCCCAGGGCTTCCCAGCTGTGGCCAGGGTAGGAGGACAAGACATGAGGGACAGCCCACTCTGCCGGCTTTCTGGCTTCTGGAAAGCCCTGGGGAATTCCAAGCTCATCGCTGGCCCCAGCCCAAGCTGCCATACCCTGCCTCCCCAACAGCACCACAGCCTCACCCACAAACACCCTCTGCTGCCATCCATTCCTCAGCCCTGCTTCCTCCTCCAGGAAGCCTCCCTGGTGACCCCAATCCCTAGGAATGAATAGCATTGAACTATATGCATAACTTTTAAATGCTTTTTTTTTTTATTTTTGAGAGAGTCTTGCTCTGCACCCAGGCTGGAGTGCACAATCTCAGCTCACTGCAACCTCTGCCTCCTAGGCTCAAACGATCTTCCCACCTCATCCTCCTGAGTAGCTGGGATTATAGATGCATGCCACTACACCCGAGGGGTCTCACATGGGAACGAACCCCACAGTTCGTTCCCATGTGAGATCCCTCGACACCCAGATCATTTTTGTATTTTTAGTAAAGATGCAGTTTTGCCATATTGGCTGAGCTGATCTCAAACTCCTGGCCTCAAATGATTCACCTGTTTTGGTCCCCCAGAGTGTTGAGATTACAGACGTGAGCCACCACACTCCGCCTCAAACTTCTTTTACAGATTTGCACTTTGGGGGTGTAGGGTCTCCCCTTTGTTTCTGGCCAAGTGCCCAGTGCTTGGGGGCTGCTGTGAGCCCCTCCTCTGCTCCCTGTACACAGAACGGAAGCCTGGCTGAGCTCTAGACCTCTCACTTTTCAGACAGGGTCAGGCAGGCATAGCTGTGAGCAACCACACCAGCCTGTGCGTGGCTGAGGAACGGGTTTGGGAACCCTGGAAGTGGATTAGGCCTGAAGCTCAGAATGCAGAAGCCTGAGCCATGTACTGGGCAGCCAAAGAAAATACTGCACCCTACCCTGCCTGGGGAAAAAGGAAAGGCAGAGAGGACTCTGCATAATGGTGTCTTTGCCAGGACTGTCCGCAGCCCCAGGGCTCTTGATGGGTGTTGTCTGGAGACAGCATGCCAGTAGCTGCAGGGGAAGGTGCTGTGCTCACCAGACCTGCAGCTCCTAGCCTGAGCCACTTTTAGACAAGCCTCCCCCGAACCCTGAGCCCCAGGCCCCAGAGTGCCCTGTGCTGGTGGCTTTCCTGGAGGTGTGAACCTCACTGAGAGTTACCAGGTGGCCATCTGGTTAGCATGGGCAAATCCAGCCTGGAGCTGTTGAGCTGGGGACACACCCAGTCTGAGGGACCTTCTAGCTCAGTGTGCGGAACTGTCTGGAGGCCTGTGGGCCAGCTCACATTTGGACAGGGCCTTTTTTTCTGAAACAGAGTCTTTTTCTGTCACCTAGTCTGGAGTGCGGTGGCATGATCGTGGCTCACTGCAACCTTTGCCTCCTGAGTTCAAGCAATTCTCCTGCCTCAGCCTCCCAAATAGCTGGGATTACAGGTGCCCACCATCACACCCTGCTAATTTTGTATTTTTAGTAAAGACGGTGTTTCACTATCTTGGCCAGGCTGGTCTCAAACTCCTGGCCTCAAGTGATCCACCCGCCTCGGCCTCCCAAAGTGCTGGGATTACAGGTGTGAGCCACTGCGCCCGGCCTGGACAGGGCCTGTAGCCTCCCGCTAGCCCAGGCAGGTGAGTAGGAATCACCCACCCCCATTTTGTAGATGAGGAAACAGGTTAGAGAGGCTGGCACTTGATTCTCCAGGGTGCTATGTGGCGGACATGTCTCACTTCCCTGCTGCCTGTCCCTGCCCTGACCTGGGGAAGGCAAGGAGGGTTTTCCAGCAGGACTCAGTCTGGTCCCTACAAAGGGCCAAGGTCCCCAGGCTGGGGCTGAGGCAGACGCCAGCCAGCACACTACATAGGGCAGAGTGGCTCACACGGCACGCTCAGCAGCCAGGCACACCAGTGCCAGGGCAGGCAGCCTGTCTGCAGCAGGGAGGTGGGGTGCACCTAGGGGCACCTGCAGGGGACGCAGCAGATGTGGGCATCTTTGGTGAGTGTCCACTCCCTCTTACAGTGGCTCCATTCGGGCTCTCCCTTGTCCCATTCACAGTAGATGGGGTTGCAGCAAGATGGCCCCTTCTGTGCCCCACACCAGGTCTGGGGCTGAGGCCTGAAGGCTGACACGGAGAATTCCATTCCCTGCCCAAATTCTTGCTGCTGAGGTGGGCACAGTTCAACCCAGGATGACAGACAGCATTCAGGGACTTTGGAGGGACTGTTTTCTGTGGGTTTATTGAGCTGGGCACTTGGAAGTCAGAAGTGCTGGCATCTGCGGAGGGTGAGGTGGACACGGACTACCGCTGAGCTGGGAAAGGCGGGGGAGCGCGGATTGGTCAGGGAGGCCCAGCGCCTACACATGGGGTCCTTTTTCTAGGATCCCATTTTTAACTGGGTTTCCATCTCCACCAAGAAGAGTCCAGTGAGACTCAGAGGACGGCGGTCTGAGGCCAGAGCATGATGTCCTGATGGGGTGCGGCAGCGGGAGGCCACAGGGAGGCTCTGGGTGGAGGCAGGTGGACAGAGGGTGGCCACAGAGGGTGTGGGGCAGAGTCGGAGGCCTGGGCCTGGGACCATGTTGTCAACTGGACTGAGGCCCTGAAGACAGGTGCTGGCAAGGGCCGGGGGTCTTCCAGAGTCGAGATCCCAGGGCCTCCACCTCCCACCTAATGCTGGGATTGGCAGCTGGGAGTGGGCTGGAGACAGGAGGGAGACTAGGAAGATGGCCCTGATACTTTCCTGAGGATGCCAGCTCTCTCAGGGGCTGCAGGAGCCATTCGTTCAACAAACCTCAGACCTGTGCCCACCCCTGTGGGCATGGGAGCTGCGTTAGGCCCAGTTCTGACCTCGCCTTCCAGGGCCCGTGACAGGAAGGAGAGGCAGCCCTGGTCCTCAGACCAGGCGCCAGCGTCCTGCCAAAGGCTCGGAAGCCTGCTTTGCCCCGGCTGTGCTGGGACTGACCACTCCATGATGAGGGTCCGTTTCTACCCGCTCTGCCGCAGAAAGGACAGGGTCTGTCTAGGGACAGATGTGGAGATCTTGAAAGGTGCAGCAGCAGGTTGGACCTGGGTGGGAGGAGCTGGAGCTGGAGGAAGCTGAGCACCCGCTGTGAGCCCCACCTGACATCTCCAGCTCACCTGGACTCCTCAGTAATCCCTCAGGCTGCGCTGGGCTGCAGGGGGGCCCCAGCTGTATCAGCAGGCATGACCTGCTCTGGGGCAGGCTGGGAGGCCCTGTCTTGTCAGAGAACTGAAACCACACTGAGCAGACATGGCTGCAACCCCTGCAGAGAGCAAAAGGCAGCTTTCGGGGCTGCTAACTTTGGGCTCGACCCGCAGATGACACTGCTAGACCTCTCCACCAGGCTGCAGCTTCCAGAAGGAGGAGATGTCCCATGGCTGATGCAAGTTATCACAAATTTGGTGGCTAACACAAGTTTATTCTCTGCAGTTCTGGGAGCCACAAGTCTCAAGTCAGTTGCATGCGGTTTAGGCAAGGTGTCAGCAGGGCTAGCTCCCTTTGGAGGCTCCAGAGGAGATTCTCCTCCTGGCCTCTCCTAGCTCCTAAGGGCTGCCAGCCTTCCTTGACTTGCGGCTACATCCTCCAGTCTGCCTCCCTGGTCATATTGCCTTCTCTTCTATGTGTAATCTCTCTTCCTCTCTTTTGTAAGGACACTTGTGATTACATTTAGGGCCCAATTGGCTGACCCAGAACAACCTTCCCATCTCAAGATTCTTAACTTGGCCAGATATGGCTCACACTTGTAATCCCAGCACTTTGGGAGGCTGAGGCAGGTAGATCACTTGAGGCCAGGAGTTTGAGACCAGCCTGGCCAACATGGTAAAACCCTGTCTCTAACAAAAACACAAAAAAATTAGCCGGGCATGGTGATGTAAGCCTGTAGCCCAAGCTACTCGGGAGGCTGAGGCAGAAGAATTGCTTGAACCTGGGAGGTAGAGGCTGCAGTGAGCTGTGATTGCACCACTGCACTTGAGCCTGGTGACAGAGCGAGACTCCATCTCAAAAAAAAAAAAAAAGACCGGGTGCAGCCGCTCACACCTATAATCCAAGCACTTTGGGAGGCTGAGGCAGGCAGATCATCTGAGGTCAGGAGTTCGAGACCAGTCTGAACAACATGGAGAAATCCAGTCTCTACTGAAAATACAAAATTAGCCAGGTGTGGTGGTGCATGCCTGTAATCCTGACTACTCAGAAGGCTGACGCAGGAGAATCGCTTAAACCCAGGAGGCAGAGGTTGCGGTGAGCCAAGATTGCACCATTGCACTCCAGTCTCGGCAAGAAGAGCAAAACTCCATCTAAAAAAATCGTTACCTTAATGACACCTGCAGCACTCCTTCATGCCACATAAGGCAGTGTTTGCATGCTGCAGGAACTAGGACTGGATGTCTCTGGGGCCATCATTCAGCTGATCACACTCTCCCTCCCTGAGGAGCCTCAGCCTTACCTGGAGCACCCTTCATTTCCACAGGCACTCGTGGTTGGCCTCCCGAGAAGTGGCCGCTCCTAGGATCTGCCAGCCTCCAGGGCTAAGCAGGCCCCCACTCCACACGCGGCCTGGGGAGCCCAGGAGCTTGGTGAGCCACCCCTGGGGCAGCAGCAGCTGTGTGGCTCCCAGAGACTGGCTGGGGCTCCCCATAATGCAAGGCCTGGAAGAACCCACTCTCCCAAAGCATGAAAGGGTGGCTAGGGATGCACATTCCCAGGTCCAGTAACCTAGGACTTTCAGAAGCTCCCCTGGCATTCAGGTGCTCTTGAGACCTGGGCACCATTAGGATGCCATTCTCTGCTGGCGCACATAAAGTCCCTCTGAGAATCACTGTCCTGGGAGCTGTTAACATTTGGAGCAATTCCTTCCTCTGAAAATCTGGCCGTGAGGCTCTGTGAGTTTGGGGAACAGAAGGGCGAGGCCTGCGGGCTCTCTCCAGCTGCTGCCACAAGCAGGCCCTGAAGACAAAAGCGTCTCCAGGTCCACAGCACTGGGCTCATCCAGAAGTCTTCCCAGGCGGGAGGGCCCCAAACTCCACCAGAGGCAGTGTGGCTCTTCCAGCTCTAGGAAGCCCCACGGCTTGAACGTGGACTCCTGTGAAGATGACACAGTGGCCCCCCTCAGAGACTCAGCTGTCCCTCCAAGATGGCTGCTTCAAGAGTGGTCGATGCTCCCCAAGTCCCACAGCTATCGATGAGGGGCCACCACATGCCAGGCACTGCTATGTGTGCATGGGACACCTCTGGGAATAAGGGACAAAAACCACATCACTAAGGAGCTGACCTACTGAGGACAGGTCGGGGAGGACCGAGCCCCTCTGCCCTGCGTCAGTAGAGCAGAGGTGGAAGCCCAGCTCACTGCCAGGAGCAAGAGGGGCAGAGGATGGAGAACAGTGTCACTCATCTGCTTTGGGTGCCACCCACTCTCTGCGGCCCCAAGTGGTGTCTGCTCCCCAGCTGCTCAGGGCTCGCCCGCCTCATCTCAGGGTTCTCCATCTTGGCCTCTCTGAGTCCCAAGGGCACGTTGTCTCCCTGCTATAATCTCTTCCCCAGTCGGGTCACAAGCACCGGCTCCCTGCCCAGGAGAGAGGGAGGCCTGAGACACAGCGGGGGGCTGGAAGTCCCTGTGCTTCACCACTGACTCCTGCTGGGGGCCGGCCTGGTGGCCGTCCGTCGCCTCCCATAGGCAGAGGCACCATGCTTCTCTTTACCACCCAGGGCCCCACTAGCTTCTGTCCTGGGTAGGGTGGAGAAAGGGAAAGAGCTTCCCAGTGCAGGGTTGGGGCTTGAAGTCCCACGAGGGCCCTACAGCTCAGGACCCCAGCCACAGGAGACAACACCTAGAGTGCCTCCTCGCCTCCATGACACCCAGCACCACATTTGTGTCACTCCCGTTTCTTTGGAAGACAGTCTCTCCTTCCCATCATGGTAGCCACGTGATCACCTCCCATGCACCAGGCGCTGTTCTAGGTACTCTGAGGACAGCAGTGACCCATCCAGACGCTCTGCCGTACGGAGCTTATATTCTAGTGGAGGCCAAGAATAGGGTTTGGTAGGGCTTAGATTCTAGTACGCACGTGGTTAAAACATGGTTAATTGGGAGGCCGTTTAGGCTGAGATGCTCCAGAACCTTGAGTTCTCCTGTGAGCAAATGGAAACCCAGCCCAGAAGCTCAGTGTGAACAGCCACAGCCTGAGAGAACAAAGCCAAATCTTAACCTGTCAGGAGCTGCCAACGCACCTCTCACTGGGGACTTTCCACTTTGATCTATCAAGTATCTTCTTTGTCTTGCTTTGGCCAACGCCTTAGTAAAGTTTTCCTCTCGAGCCCCCAGGTGGAGCGCTGAGCTGCTTATGGTCTGGTGCTGCCTGATTCACAAATCGCTGAATGATCAAACTAATGAACGTTTTCATTGTTGTTATGAGATGGGGTCTCGCTGTGTTGCCCAGGCTGGAGTGCAGTGGTGATCATAGCTTGCTGTAGACTAGAACTCCTGGGCTCCCTCCCTCCCATGTCAGTGATCCTCCCACATCAACCTCCCAAAGCGTGTGAGCCACTATTAGCAGAACACCAAGGGTTTGCTCTAGGTCCTCCTGCTCGCCGCATAGAAAGCCACTGACTGAGACGAGTATTGCCAAGGAAGAAGGTTTTAATCAGGTGCTGTAGCCAGCGAGATGGGAGCTCACTGTCAGCTCCATCTCCTTGACCTACTCAAATTAGGAGTCTGTATAGCAGGAAAGAAATGTAACAACGTATAAGAAAATAGGAACTAGGGGCTGGGCAGGATGGCTCACGCCTGTAATCCCAGCACTTTGGGAGGCTTAGGCAGGCGGATCACAAGGTCAGGAGGTTGAGACCAGCCTGGCCAATATGGTGAAACCCTGTCTTTACTAAAAATAAAAAAATTAGCTGGATATGGTGGCGTGCGCCTGTAATCCCAGCTATTCGGGAGGCTGAGGCAGGAGAATCGCTTGAACCTGGGAGGCAGAGGTGGCAGTGAGCCGAGATTGTGCCACTGTACTCTAGCCTGAGCGACAGAGTGAGACTCTGTCTCAAACAACAACAACAAACTAGGAACTGGGAAGGAATGTAAGAAAAGAGGAACTTGAGGAGGGTAAGGGAGCAACCCTGGTGGATGACAGGCCTGGAATCTCATTGTTTGGATGTGGTGATTTGGTGAGTTTCAATTTGATAATTTTTTCTTTTTTGAGAGGCCTGAAGGTATTTCCTAAGGAAGGAACTCAGATAAAACAAATGTAAGGTTCAAAAAGATCAATTTCTATGTTTGTCCAAAAAACTATCTTTGGGACAATTGGGTCAGTTTCACCACCATGCCTGGCCAAAACTTTCGTTGTGCCTAAATTTGTCTTTTCGCACAAAGAAAGCTGTGGTAGCCAAATGGTGGTACCTGCTATGGATAAATAAAAGGCTGGTTTGGCAGACGGGGAGGGACCTACCTTATGTAAGAAGGCCAGAGAGGGCCTCCCTGAAATGGAGACATTTGAGCAGCAGCTGGCAGTGGGGCCGAGGGGAGCCAGAAGGGAGAGCCTCCAGCCTCTGGGGAGGAGCCCTGTAGGCAAAAGGAAGGCCAAGGACAAATTCAGAGGCCCCAAGTAGGACCATGCTCAGCTATTCCCTTGTAGGGCACCGCCCAGCTGCCACCAAATTAGGCCCTTGATGCCTCCTGGTCCAGTGGGTATGTCCAGCCCGGTCACAGGAGTTGATCTGCAGGGGCAAGGGGACATTTCCCTGAGCCAGGCACTGGGTATTCTTTCCAGCTGGAGTGGGGAGAAGCTCCTTCCCCCCAGTCTGCTGGTGGAGACTGCCTTGTCTTCAGCCAGGGGAAGGCCAGCCTGAGTGAATGAAGCCAACATACAATTGGAAAGAGATGGAGTGAAGGGGGAAGAGGGAGCTCTGGCGGTCCAGGCACAGGTTCCCGTTGTCCCTAAGGCTGTTTCCCCCTGTCCTTCCTGTGTGTCCTACAGCTAATTGGAGTTGGCTTTTGAGTTTTTTGTATTTTTCATTTTCTGTATACTGCAATGTTTTGACAACTTTAAAAAGAACTTTCTGCTGGGTGTGGTGGCTCACCCCTGTAATCCTAGCACTTTGGGAGGCCGAGGTGGGAGGATCACTTGAGGTCAGGAGTTTGAGACCAGCCTGACCAACATGGAGAAACTCCATCTCTACTAAAAATACAAAATTAGCTGGGCATGGTGGCGGGTGCCTGTAATCCCAGCTATTCAGGAGGCTGAGAGAAGAATCGCTTGAACTCGGGAGGCAGAGGTTGCAGTGAGCCAAGATCACACCATTGCACTCCAGACTGGGCAACAAGAACTAAACTCCATCTCAAAAAAAAAAAAAGATCTTTCTGGCTGGGGAGAAGGAGAAATGCACTCTAACTGGCCAATTTCTAGAGATAGCAAAAGCGTATCTGGAGCACACCTTCGATATGCAAACTAACCAGCCATAGCCAGGCCTCCTCCCTCAGGCCGGCACACCCAGGAGGCAACGTTCCTCTGCCTTCCTCATCCCAGGGGCAGGCCAGGCACCTAGGGACCCCCACACTATAGTTTGGAGCCAAACTAGCCAATCCTAAACTGTTCACGTCTTTCTGCATGGCCTCTCCCACTAAAGGCTCTGGCCTGGACTTTGCCCTTTCCCCTCTTTTCTGTTTCCTGACCAAAACATGGTCTTCATGTGGCCCTGCAGCGTGTTCCATGCCTCCTGTGTCTAGCATCTGTGAGCACAGTCAGCTTTCTTTCTTCCTTTTTTTTTTTTTTTTTTTGAGAGGGGCTCTCACTCTGTTGCCCAGGCTGGAGCACAGTGGCATGATCTCGGTTCACTGCAACCTCCGCCTTCCAGGTTTAAGCGATTCTCCTGCCTCAGCCTCCCGTAGCTGGGATTACAGGAGCATGCCACCACACCAGCTAATTTTTTTGTATTTTTAGTAGAGATGGGGTTTCTCCATGTTGGCCAGGCTGGTCCCGAACTCCTGATCTCAGGTGATCAGCCAGCCTTGGCCTCCCAAAGTGCTCGGATTACAGGTGTGAACCACAGCACCTGGCCTATTCCACTTCTTGGTTGTTTCATTTTAAGCTGCATTTATTGTGCTTCCACAATCCAAGATGAAAATTAGTCTCTCTTTCCTTCTCTCTCTGTCCTCAACTCCCACAACCACTTTTAATCCCTCATCTTCCCAAATATATGCAGTTTTAATGGCATTTTGGCTAGATTGCTATTCCAGAGTAATAGCATTGTGACTATGTAAATACTATTCACATCTCAACCATGTGATACTAGAATTACTTTCCATGTCCTAGAACAGCTTTTGTTTGCACTAGAGGCAATGACTATCATCTATTTCTTTGTGTACTTATCACTAATTTTTTTTTTTTTTTGAGATGGAGACTCATGCTGTCACCCACGCTGGAGTGCGGTGGCATGATCTCCACTCACTGCAGCCTCCACCTCCCGAATTCAAGAGATTCCCCTTCCCCAGCCTTCTGAGTAGCTGGGATTAGAGGCATCTGCCACCACCTCCAGCTAATTTTTGTATTTTTAGCAGAGACGGGGTTTCACCATGTTGGCCAGGCTGGTCCCAAACTCCTGACCTCGGGTGATCCACCTGCCTTGGCCTCCCAAAGTGCTGGGATTACAGGCGTGAGCCACTGTACCCAGCCACTTATCACTAATTTTGTCCCCAAACTTCCCCCTAGTTAGATAAATCTACTCTCAGTGTCCTAAAAACACAGTAGATGGCTTCGCAGATTTAACTTCTTGAGGAACTCTCCCAAGTTCTCCTGCTCTGCTCTTGTCTGGATAGATTGCCCTCATGCCTGGTACCAGCTTTCACCCAGGCACCTGCTGTTGCCATCCTCCTGGGCCTCTACTTTGCCTCACTCCTGAGCTAGAGCCTCTCTTTCTTGGACTCTATGACTCCTCCTTTCTGCTTCTTTCCCCTGTATTATAAACACATTCCATAGTAGCTTCTAGAAACCAGAAGCATGGGAGATAATTATTTTGGGAACCTGTATGTCTGCAAATGTCCTTAATCTACACTTATACATGATTGGTGGCTTTCTGGGTTATACACACCTATTGGAAGTTCTATTTTTTCCCATAATTCTAAGATGCCTGCCTCCTTCCAGAGCTGCTATGAAGACATCTGAAGCATGTTGATTGATCTTTCTTTTATAGGACCTGGGTTTTTTTTCTTTCTATCTGGGAGCATATAAAATATGTGTTTTTCATTCAATGTGCTAACATTTCATAGTGATGTACTTTAGTGTTGGTGTATTTTCATCAGATGTACAGAACACTTGTTCTGGGCAGTACTTTTTGTTCATTCTGGAGACTTATGCTTCTGGTAGTTTTTTGTTTTTTTGAGACAAAGTTTCTCTCTTGTTGCTCAGGCTGGAGTGTAATGGCATGATCTCAGCTCACTGCAACCTCCGCCTCCCGAGTTCAAACGATTCTCCTGCCTTAGCCTCCTGAGTAGCTGGGATTACAGATATGAGGCACCACAGAGTTTCTCCCTGTTGATCAGGCTGGTCTCAAACTCCTGGCCTCAGGTGATCTGCCCAAGTGTTGGGATTACAGGCGTGAGCCTCAGCCTCCCAAGTAGCTGGGACTACAAGTGTGTACCACCACACCCAGATAATTTTTGTATTTTCAGTAGAGATGGGGTTTCACCATTTTGGCCAGGATGGTCTTGATCTCTTGACCTCATGATCTGCCCACCTCGGCCTCCCAAAGTGCTGGGATTACAGGCATGAGCCACCGTGCATGGCCATGTCTGACTATTTCTTTGGTATATCTGTCTTCTCTGTTCTCTCTAAAACTCCTATTATTCAGATGTTAGACTTCTTGGGCTGAATTAGAAATTTGAAAATCCTTTCTGCCCCTCATGTTTTCTATCTCTCTGTTGAACTTTATATTTTTGTGATCATGTTTTTCTTTTCTTTTCTCTCTCTCTCTCTTTTTTTTTTTTTTTTTTTTTTGACGGAGTCTCACTGTATCTCTCCTAAGCTGGAGTGCAGTGGCACAATCTTGGCTCACTGCACCCTCTGCCTGCCAAGTTCAAGCAATTCTCCTGTCTCCGCCTCCCTAGTACCTGAGATTACAGCCATGTGCCACCACACCTGGCGAATTTCTTTTTTTTGAGACGAAATTTTACTGTTGTTGTCCAGGCTGGAGTGGAGTGGTGTGATCTCAGCTCACTGCAATTCCGCCTCCCAGGTTCAAGCAGTTCTCTTGCCTCAGCCTCCCAAATAGCTGGGATTACAGGTGTATGCCACCACGCTGGGCTATTTTTTTGTATTTTTAGTAGAGATGGAGTTTTGCCATGTTGGCCAAGCTGGTCTTGAGCTTCAGACCTCAGGTGATCCACTGACTTTGGACTCCCAAAGTGCTGAGATTACAGGCGTGAGCCACCGTGCCTGGCCTAATTTTGCATTTTTAGTAGAGATGGGATTTCACTATGTTGGCCAGGCTGGTCTCAAACTCCTGACCTCGGGTGATCTACCTGCCTCGGCCTCTCAGTACTGGGATTATAAACATGAACCACCATGCCCAGCCTATATTTTTATTTTCTAAAAGTAGTTTTTTCTCTGTAGTTTCTCACTATTTTATTTTATTTAGAGATGGAGTCTCACTCTGTCGCCCAGGCTGAAGTACAGTGGCACATTCTCAGCTCACTGCACCCTTCACTTCAGGTTCAAGTGATTCTCATGCCTCAGTCTCCAGAGTAGCTGGTGTTACAGGTGTGCACCACCACACCCGGCTAATTTTTGTATTTTTAGTAAAGACGGGGTTTTACCATGTTGTCCAGGCTGATCTCAAACTCCTGACTTTGTGATCCACTGCCTCAACCTCCCAAAGTGCTGGGATTACAGGTGTGAGCCACTACGCCTGGCCTCCCTCTTTTAATAAAATATAAAATTCTGTTCTTGAATCATGGATGCACTACCTCCCTGGGGATATTAATAAGAGGTTTATTTTTAAAGCCTTTCTTTCCATGTGTGATTTCTGCCTCATTCAAGCTGTTTGTTTGCGTCTCTGGACTTGACATAAGAAGCTTTCCTCAGATATGTGGTAATCTTTAACAATCCATTTACATTCAACAATGGGGAAAAATAGGATGGAGGATTTTCAGTTCTTGCCATGACAGAGAAACAATAATTGGATTCAGCTTTGTGTTTTAAACAGCAATAATACTGTAGAAAATACATGGAGTAAAACTACAGAAATGTGACTTTGAGAGAAGAGAAACACAGGTCCTAACTTCTGTATTAATTCCAGCTTTCTGCCTGGGAGAACTTTTCAAACAATAAACTGTGGCTGAGATAGGAGGCATTGGTTTTATTGGGTAAAGGACATGGAGATTAGACCTTAGAGCTGCTACAGCGGCTGGAATTTTGGGGGCAGAGTAACAGAGAGGAAGGAGTGGTGCAAAAAAGAAACTTAGCAATATGCATAGTGGTTCCCTTGACTCTGGCCAATACTAAGCTGGAATGCTCAGGATAATATTCTGTGAGGCCAATGAGAGAAAGACTACTGGGAAAGTGAGCTGAATTGATTTCTGAGGTTACATAATGTTGGAAAAAAATTGTATTTCAAACAGCTCAAATAAAAAGAATGTGCTGAATGCCAAGCATTCATATGAGATACCACTCTTTAAAGAAACAAAAACCACTCTTTAAAGAAAAACAACATAATCTAGACTCATAATAATGTAATCTAGACTCATTAAACATGCCATAAAACATTACTACACATAGGAGGTAGCAGAAGCCCATAAAGATAAAAAGAAAGAGTCAATAGAAACGAATCCAAAGATGACAAGGATTATAGGATTGGCAGCTAAGCTTTCTTGACCAACTGTCACAAGAAATTCAAGGATTTAAACATAAGCTTGGAAATAGTAAACAGATGGGGACTCCACACAGAAATGAAAGCGTGATAAAGAAAAATTAGAAATTCTGTAAGTAACAAATACAATATCGGAAATTAAAACATCACAGGATGGACTTAGGAAAATGAATAGTGCAAAGAAAGCACTATTTAAATAGCAAATCTGAAGGCAGGTCAATAAAAACTATCCAATCTAAAGCACACAGAGGGCAGGTGCAGTGGCTCATGCCTGTAATTCCAGCACTTTGGAAGCCTGAGGCAGGTGGATCACCTGAGGTTGGGAGTTTGAGACCAACTTGACCAACATGGAGAAACCCCGTCTCTACTAAAAATACAAAATTAGCCGGGCATGGTGGCAGGCACCTGTAATCCCAGCTACCCAGGAGGCTGAGGCAGGAGAATCACTTGAACCCGGGAGGCGGAGGTTGCGGTGAGCTGAGATCACGCCATTGCACTCTAACCTGGTCAACAAGAGTAAGACACCGTCTCAAAACAAAACAAAACAAAACAAAAAAAAACGCACACAGAGAAATACAAAAAGAACAGCGCCTCAGAGGTCTGTAGGGGCATATCAAGCACTCTAAAACAAATGGAATTAGAGCTTTAGAAGGAGAGATGTTATACTGGGGGAGAAAAATATTTGAAAAAATAGTAGCAAATTTTTTCTAATTTTGATGAAAATTACAATCCATATATCTGAGAAGCTCATAAACTCCAAATGGTATGAGCACACCCTTAGCCACATTAAAGTAGAATTGCTGACAACAACAACAACAAAAAATAGAATATCTTGAAAGAAGCTAGAAGAAAAGGATGCAGTAGAGAAACAACAATAGGAATGACCATGTTATTCTCATCAGAAATAACAGGACTCATAGAAAATGAAATAGCTCCTTTGAAGCTCTGAAAAAAAAATCTGTCAATCAGAATTACACATTGAAAACACCCTCAGCAATGAAGGTGAAATAAAATGTTTTTAAATGAGCAAAAGCTGAAATAATTAACTAATAGATCTACATTACAAGAAATATTAAATACTTTCTCAGTATGAAGAGAAACAATGCCAGATTGTCCTTTGTTTAATGAGTTGCCTTCAAATATTCATCAAAAATTAGTTCTCCAAGTGTATGTGGGTCCATTTCTGTACTCTCTTTTCCATTAATCTATTTCTCTATTATGCCAGTTCCACACAAGTCTGATTATATTGCTTTATGATAAGTATCGAAATTAAGTAGTAAGTAAGTAGTGTTACCCTTCTAACTTTGTTCATCTTTTTTCCTTTTCCTTTTTTTTTTTGAGACGGAGTCTTGTTCTGTCACCAGGCTGGAGTTCGGTGGCCTAATCTTGGCTCACTGCAAACTCTGCCTCCCGGGTTCAGGTGATTCTTCTGCCTCAGCTTCCCGAGCAGCTGGGACTACAGGCGTGTGCCACCACGCCCAGCTAATTTTTGTATTTTTAATAGAGACAGGGTTTCACCATGTTGGCCAAGATGGTCTTGATCACTTGACCTCGTGATCCACCCACCTTGGCCTCCTAAAGTGCTGAGTTTACAGGCATGAGCCACCACGCCGAGCCCTGTGTCCTTTTCAAAATGACTTTGGCTTTTCTAGGTGCTTTTAATTTTCATTTTTTTTCATTTTTTTTTCTTGGGAAGCCTGTAATTTCTCAAAAGTGCTTTTAATTTTCACATAATTTTAGAAACAGCTTTTCAATTTCTATATTTTAAAAAACTTAATTTTAATTGGAATTGCATTAAATCTATAGATCAATTAGGGGAGAATTAATATGTTAGTTTGCAATTCATTGTTAATACATTGGAATAAAATTGACTTTACTACCTTGATCTTGTATCCTGCAACCTTGTTAAATTCATTTATTAGTTTCAGTAGCCTTTTTGTAGATTCCACCAGATATGTTCTAAAGTATTGATACATTGTGGAGTGACTAAATCTAGATAATTAACATTTGCATAATCTCACAGTTATTTTCTCTGGTGAGAATAATACATCCATTACGTTAGCATTTTAAAGAATACAACGTACGGTAATTATAATCATCATGTTGTACAATAGATCTCTTGAACTTATTCCTTTTATGTAACAAATTTTGTATGACTTAACCAATACCTTCTCAACCTCCCCCCACCTTACTTTCTATTAGCAGCCTTTGGTATCCACCATCTTACTTTCTATTAGCTCCCACAAATGAGTGGGATCATGCAGTATTTGCCTTCCTGTGTCTGGCTTATTTCACTTAGCATAACGTCTTCCAGACTCATCCATGTTGTCGTGAATGATAGGATTTCCTTCTTATTTATGGATGAATACTATTTTATTGAGTATATATACCACATTTTCTTTACTCTTTCATCTGTTGATGGACACATAGGGGGATTCTTTAAAATGTATGCTCTGAATGAAGAGACCCCCACCCCCAAACAGGCTTCGTGTGAGCAACATGGCTGTTCATTCACCTGGGTGCTGGCAGGCTGAGGCTGGAAAGGGTGTTAGTGGAGGGTGGAGGGATAGGAGTTGGTTTTATAGGTTTGGGGTGAACAGTGGAAAGCTACAGAAGTAACCTGAGGGCAGTTTTTTTGCAAGCTCGGAGGGGGTTGTAAGGTGTGAAGTCACAAGGTTGACCAAGAGCGATTACAAAGTTCAATGGCCTTATCAATTGGGGCAGGAATAAGGAACAATAGAGAATGTCTTAAAGTTAAGTAGGCACTGCAGGGGTTGATCATTTCTTCCTCTTTTCATTATTTTCCAGTTACTTTAAATTTTCCAGGAACTCATCTGGAATGTCTGTGCAGGTCACAGAGGTTAACATGGCATCTATGGGGCCATCAGTCAGCCTTAAAGACCTTACAGATTCCATATCTTGGCTATTGTGAATAGCTCCACAAAAAACACGGGAGTTCAGATACTGATTTCATTTCCTTTACTTATGTACCTGGTAGTGAAATTGCTAGATCTATTTGTTTTTTTTGTTTTTTGTTTTTTTGAGACAGTTTCACTCTTGTTGCCCAGGCTGGAGTGCAGTGGTGTGACCTCGGCTCACTCACTGCAACCTCCGTCTTCTGGGTTCAAGCAATTCTCCTGCCTCAGCCTTCCAAGTAGCTGGGATTACAGGCATGTGCCACCATGCCCAGCTAATTTGTATTTTTTTTTTTTTTTTTCGGTAGAGACAGGGTTTCACCATGTTGGTCAGGCTGGTCTTGAACTCCTGACCGCAGGTTATTCACCTGCCTCGGCCTCCCGAAGTGCTGGAATTGCAAGTATGAGCCACCATGCCTGGCCTATTTTTTTAAAAAATATATTTTTAGAGACAGTCTCTAAAATACATTTATTTTGATACATTGTTGTCCCAGCTGGAGTGCAGTGGCATGATCATAGCTTACTGCAACTTTACTTCTAAGCTCAAATGATCATCTCACCTCAGCATTCTGAGTAGCTAGGACTACATACACATGCCACTATGCTTGACTAATTTTTAATGTTTTTTTTTTCGTAGAGATTAGGGTCTCACTAAGCTGATCAGGCTGGTATCGAACTCCTGGCTTCATGCAATCCTCCCACCCCACTCCCAAAGTGCTGGGATTACAGGCATAAGCCACTCTGCTCAGCCTATTTTTAAATTTTTGGGGACTTGCCATACTATTTTTTATAAGAACTACACAATTTATATTCTCATCAGCAGCACACTAGGGTTCCCTTCTCTTCACACTCTTACCAACCCTTGTTATCATTTGTCTTTTTGATAATAACTTCACATTCTAATTGGTGTGAAGTGATATTTCATTGTGGTTGTAATTTACATTTCTTTGATGCTTAGTGATTTAAGCATTTTCTCATATACCTATTAGTCATTTGTTAGCCATATATATAAAAAAGAGAGGGAAGGCCTGGCCCAGTGGCTCACACCTGTAATCCCAACACTTTGGGAAGCTGAGGTAGGCAGATCACGAGGTCAGAAGTTTGAGACCAGCCTGGCCAATATGGTGAAATCCCGACTCTACTAAAAATACAAAAATTTAGCTGGGTGTGGTGGCACGTGCCTGTAGTCCCAGCTGCTTAGGAGGCTGGGCCATGAGAATTGCTTGAACCCAGGAGGCAGAGGTTGCAGTGAGCTGAGATTGTGCCACTGCACTCCAGCTGGGTGACAGAGTGAGACTCCATATCAGGAAAACAAAAGAGAGAGAGAGTAAGAAAGTGAAAAGACAACCCACAAAATGGGAGAAACAAATTCCAAATCACATATCTCATAAAAATCTACTATCCAGAATATATATAAATGACTTCTTTTAGGAAATGTCTATGCAGGTCCTCTGCCCATTTAAAAAACCGGGTTATTGTCTTGCTATTGAGTTGTTTGAGTTCCTTATATATTTTAGATATTGACTTTGTATCAGATGTGTAGTTGTGAGTATTTTCTCCCATTCTGTAGATTGTCTCTTCATTCTGTTGATTGTTTTTTACTTGCTGTGCAGAAGCTTTTTAGGGCTTGATGCTGTGGCTCACACCTGTAATCCTTGCACTTTGGGAGGCTGAGGTGGGCAGCTTGCTTGAGCCCAGGAGCTCAAGACTAGCCTGGACAACATGGCAAAACTCCATCTTTACCAAAAAGAAACCCAAAAACCAAAAATCAGCTGGACATAGTGGTATGCACCTGTCCTCCCAGCTACTTGGGAGGCTGTGGTGGAAAAATCATCTGAGCCAACTAATAAAGAAGAAAAGAGAGAAGAATCAAATAGACACAATAAAAATGATAAAGGGGATAGCACCACTGATCCCACAGAAATACAAACTACCATCAGAGAATACCATAAACATCTCTACAGAAATCAACTAGAATATCCAGAAGAAAAGGATAAATTCCTGGACACATATACCCTCCCAAGACTAAGCCAGGAAGAAGTAGAATCCCTGAATAGACCAATGACAAGTTCTGAAATTGAGTCAGTAATTAATAGCTTACCAACCAAAAAAAGCCCAGGACCAGATGGATTCACAGTTGAATTCTACTAGAGGTATGAAGAAAAAGAGGGAATCCTCCCTAACTACTTTATAAGGCCGGCATCATCCTGATGCCAAAACCTAGCAGAGAAATAACAAAAAAAGAAAATTTTAGGCCAATATCCCTGATGAACGTCAATGCAAAAATCCTCAATAAAATACTGGCAAACCAAATCTGGCAGCACATTAAAAAGCTTATCCACCATAATCAGGTCAGCTTCATCCCTGTGATACAAGGCTGGCTCAACCTATGCAAGTCAATAAATGTAATCCATCACATAAACAGAACCAATGATGAAAATGGATGCAGAAAAGGCCTTTGATAAAATTCAATACTCCTTCGTGCTGAAAACACTCAATAAATTAGGTGTTGATGGAACATATCTCAAAATAATAAGAGCCATTTATGACAAACCCCCAGCCAGTATCATACTGAATAAGCAAAAGCTGGAAGCATTCCCTTTGTAAACTGGTGCAAGACAAGGATGCCCTCTCTCTCCACTCCTATTCAACATAGTATTGGAAGTTCTGGCCGGGAAAATCAGGCAAAAGACAGAAATAAAGGATATTCAAATAGGAAGAGAGGAAGTCAAATTATCTCTGTTTGAAGATGACATGATTGTATATTTAGAAGACCCCATCATCTCAGCCCAAAAACTCCTTAAGCTGATGAGCAACTTCAGCAAAATCTCAAGATACAAAATCAGTGTGCAAAAATCATAAGCATTCCTATACACCAAAAATAGACAGCCAAATAATAAGTGAACTCCCATTCGCAATTGCTACAAAGAGAACAGAATACCTAGGGATACAACTTACAAGGGATGTGAAGGACCTCTTCAAGGAGAACTATAAACCACTGCTCAAGGAAATAGGAGAGGATACAAACAAATTGAAAGACATTCCATGCTCATGGATAGGAAGAATCAATATTGTGAAAATGGCCATACTGCCCGAAGTAATTTATAGATTCAATGCTATCTACATCAAGTTATCATTGACTTTCTTCACAGATTAAAAAAAAAAAACTACTTCAAATTTTATATGGAACCAGAAAAAAGCCTGTATATCAAGACAATCCTAAGCAAAACGAACAAAGCTGGAGACACCACACTACTTGACTTCAAACTATATTACAAGGTTATGGTAACCAAAACAACTTGGTACTGGTGCCAAAAACAGAGATATAAACCAATGGAACAGAACAGAAGCCTCAGGAATAACACCACACATCTACAACCATCTGATCTTTGACAAACCTGACAAAAATAAGCCATGGGGAAAGGATTCCCCATTTAATAAAAGGTGTTGGGAGAACTGATTAGCTATTTGCAGAAAACTGAAACTAGACCCCTTCCTTACACCTTATACAAAAATTAACTCAAGGTGGATTAAAGATTTAAATGTAAGACCTAAAAGCATAAAAACCCTAGAAGAAAACCTAGGCAATACCATTCAGGACATAGACATGGGCAAAGACTTAATGACTAAAACACCAAAAGTAATGGAAACAAAAGTCACAATTGACACCTGGGGTCTAATTAAACAAAAGAGCTTCTGTACAGCAAAAGAAATTATGGTCAGAGTGAATAGGTAACCTACAAAATGGGAGAAAACTTTTGCAATCTATCCATCTGACAAAGGGCTAATATCCAGAATCTACAAGGAACTTAAACAAATTTACAAGAAAAAACTACCCCATCAGGGTGGGTGAAGGATATGAACAGACACTTTTCAAAAGAAGACTTTTGTGTGGCCAAGAAACATATGAAAAAAAGCTCCTTATCACTGGTCATTAGAGACATGCAAATCAAAACCACA
>PVKP010033783.1:0-24759 GCA_004027715.1 Plecturocebus donacophilus | reverse complement strand
AGTGCTGAGGGGCAGTGCCCAGGATTGAGGGCAGTGCTGAGGGGTGGTGCCCAGGGTGGAGGGCAGTGCTGAGGGGCAGTGCCCAGGGTAGGGTAGTGCTGAGGGGCACAGGTGTGTGGGTCGTCTCAGGGCAGCCTGCCAGCCAGCCCACCTCTAGCCTGCAGGAGACACCCACCCTAGGTTTTTAAACGGTGTGCTAACACTCTGGAAGAAATACTTGTTTAGCCAGGAGTAACCCTTGTAGGTAACCCTAGGCGCTTGGCGCCTTTCACATTCCATGATGCTTGCTTCCTCTTCTTCTTTTTTTTTTTTTTTTTTCCTGAGATGGAGCCTCACTCTGTCACCCAGGCTGGAGTGCAGTGGTGTGATCTTGGCTCACTGCAACCTCTGCTTCTTGGGTTCGAGAGATTCTCTTGCCTCAGCCTCTCAAGTAGGTGAGATTACAGGTGCGTATCACCGTGCCTGGCTAATTTTTGTATTTTTAGTAGAGACTGGGTTTTACCATGTTGGCCAGGCTGGGGTTGAACTCCTGGCCTCAAGTGATCTGCCCCCCTCGGCCTCCCAAAGTGCTAAGATTATAGGTGTGAGCCGCTGTGCCTGGCCAATGATTGCTTCTTCAGGTGTTATTTACACCTCTGTATTAGCACACGGGCACATTTTAGTGGTTTACTATGGAAACACCTTTAATGTCCAAATTGGTTCATAAACAATTATTTTCATTTAGGGTTCTTTCTCGTTGTTTTAAATTTTGCCCAGTAATCTTTTGACTTTTACCTAGGCATTTATTTTGTTCTAAAATTTGACTGCTAAGGAAATACATCATCAGTAATGTGTTTAGGGCAAGTACTCTCTCTGACAGTTTTTTTTTTTTTTTTTTTTGTGGCTAATTTCATGCAGCCCAGATATCTTAGGCACTTTCAGCTTCCCATTTACACAGCATGAGTCTGTCTATTTTGAAGTGGTTACTTGACAGTACGGCATTGGGGAAAACCATAAAATTACAGATGAAATGTCTTGTTTTTGCACAAGTTAGAATCTGTCTACCAATACGAGTCAACCTGACTGAAATTGGTAAAGAACGGAGATGATGTTTTCATGTGAACTTACCTCCTTTGTGTGAGATGACTGTTTGGCTGAAGATTTCACCTCCCCCTGGCCTTGGAGAGAGGGTGTCCCAGAGGAAAGGGAAGTGCTGCCGTTCTCCTGGTGTCCTGGGAGTGACAAGTTTTCCTGTTTCTCTGTCTGTCACCATTTGTTCTCTGGGATTTATCACAGGATGCACCGTCTGGCTCTGACTCGCCCAGAAGCATGGTGCGCTCGGGTGCAGATTTCTCTTTGGTTTGTAATGTCTTAGCCAAGGCCTGGACTGCGTTCGGGCCCCTCAGCTCAGGATTAACTTTGTACATCACGATCTGCTCTAACTCCTCCTCTCGGCGAGGCTCAGCCCAGCAGCACGATTGCAGGTGTGAGCGTGCACCCCTCTCAATTCCTTCCTAACGACTGTTCGTGGCCTGTGGTCTTCAAGCCCCAGCCTCCTCACCCTTCTCTCTCTGAAACGTGGACTTTCCACTGTGAGGCTCATGCTGTTTCCCGTCCCCCCTTCTAATCTCTGCAGCTCTCCTCTGTCTTTTAATTTCTCCAGTTTTACTGATTCTTGCAATACTTGACAATTTAATATTGCTCAAAACACATTTTGTAATGAAATGCTGTTTCATATCGTTTTAGTTATTAATTAAAATATTAAGGAAAATACAGTAGTTTATCTGGTATACACCATTACATATTTTATGCTCATGGCAATAGAGTGATTTTAAAACAATTGCGGATATGAAGTTGTAAGTGCCTAATACTGTGATAATGGGATTTCACACAAAGCACGTTGCCACCCATTGTTTTTGAAGTACATTCTATAAATGAAACTTCATTACACAGTAAATTATTTTTCTGTAATCCTTATTTATGAGATGTGCCATGCTGCAATTTTTTCTAACCATTGTTTACTAAATTCTGTTGCCATTTTTAACATGATAATGAACTATAAAAAGGTGTAATTGAGTTTTCTTGTCCAATTTGTTTATCAGTGGGTTCTTAAGCTGAGAGCAGAGGAGGAAGAAAAATCGCTGGCGGTGATTTATGAATCAGTTCCTTCATCTGTGTGGCTGTGTTCCCGCTATGCCAACACATGCCAGAACTCCACTTCTGTCTGACACACTTCTTGTCTTCAGTAATGCAGTTGTGTTCCTTGGGGACGTGTGTTGATGTGGCATTGCAAGCCTCGATTAGGCAGTGCTTTGTGAGTGTTGACACCTGGAGGTAGCTGTGCTTGGTGATGTGATGCCTGCTGGGAAAGGAAGACGTATGGAGAGGGTGCACTTGAGGCCGTGAGCTTGGACGGCCGCCGTGCAGAAGGCATCGCTGCTGTCTCCCAGACTTCGCTCTTCGCTTTCTTGGTCGTGACCCTGATTTCTGTCTGTCCGTCCACAGTGCCTCCAGCACCTGTCCCCTTGCAGCCTGGGCGTGCTGGAGAAGCTCACTCCGTTATCCTGCCCGTGGGCCTGGGCAAGTAACCTGATTCAAGTCTGTGAGTCTGGAAAAGGGGGTTTCCTCCCTTCTGTGAGACAGCTTCTGGGGGTGCAGATCGCTCCCTCTCCTTGGGGTGAGCAGGAACTATCTGGGGACCGTTCTGGCCCCCTGCCATCGTGAGAGGCCACCAGCTTTCGGATGAAGCTCCCATCACAGGACACAAGGGGAAGAGGTGAAAATCAACCACGGCTTCCCTGAGCCCTGGACCCAAACTGACCCTGAGTTTCTGCGCGTCGCCTTCCCGTGGGCCCGGGAGTTGCCTTTACTGTGAGGCAAGCGTGAACTGGCTTTCCGTTTCCTCTCCATCAAACACAATGTGACCGGCCCCTGGCGGAGGTTTGCAGGGATTTGGGGTGCTGGTGCTTCTGGACTTCTGCCAAGGTCTGTGCTGGTCGAGGTTCTCCAGAGAAATGTGATCAGTAGGATGTGTGTGTCCTCCTCAAGAGGGAGGGAAAGAGAGGGGGACGTTGTGCAGGGAATTGACTTGCACAGTTTGGGGGCTGCTGAGTCTGACATCTGCGAGCTGGGCCAGCAGGCAGGAGACACAGGGAGGAGCTGCTGCTGCAGCGGGGGGTTTGAAGGCCACGACCTTCTGTGTGACCTTGTACCTGTGGCCATGGGCATGCTTGTCCCGAGCTGTGTCCTGACTGCCGTGAGAGGTGCTGAGGAACGTGGAGTTAGCTTTGGTGTTTGTGGGAAGTCACAGCCTTCCAGCCTCTTGTGCCTGGCTCTTCCCTCCTGCCCTCTGCCAGACTCTCAGCAACCGACTCAGGAGTTCTTCCCAAGAGGAATGGGGAATTGAAGGAAGGGCGGCTGTGTTGAGCATGGGAGAAACCACGTGTGGCATTTCGTGGCAAAGACAGTGTCATTAGAGAAGGTAGTTTCGAGAATGATTTCTTTTGCTGATAATGAGATGCCTGTGACATTTCAATTAAATCTATAATTATAGAGTAATATGTTATAAACTAATCAGATAGATGAAATTATCAGCTACAGATCCTTGCATTTGGTGTGCTGAGATTTAATCAAAGCTTTGAGAAGGACGGGGATAACAGATGAGCAATCAGACGGCATACAGGAACTAAGTGTTTAAATGGAGTTGAGAAATCAGATCAAAATTACGATATTCAGCTCTGGAGCACTGGAGCAGCCGAATTCCAGGCACAGCAGTTAGACTAATACACCCATTGTAAAATTCCTCTTTAAGTATTTAGGTATTGATTAGATTAATAGTGCTTTTGAATACATTTATGAGTTTAAAACCATTGATAGAGAATCTCTGATTCTCAAATGAGGAATGGTCGATGGCTTTGGGTCGTGTAAGTGGCAAAATGCGGTAATAGAACACGTGTAATTTTTCATAATACCCTGGTACGGTTTGCCATAGCTTCTTCTTAGCTATAATAGAAGACATTCTAAATTTTGTATTATTTTTAATCAAGAATACCTTTCAACCAACAAAATGGAACATGCAATTGCTGTATTTTCTCACCTTATTATATGGCCAAGACAAAAAACATTTTGTGATCTATAGTTGCTGTTATCTCTTGGATATCCTAATGGTTTATATTTCCTTTTTAAAAGGAAAAGCAGAACAAAAAGCTCAGATGTTTTAGGTTGTTAGTTACAGTATTTATGGATATAGATTAGATGGGGCATATTTGATAAAGTGTCTATATTCATATAAACAGTTGTATTTTTTATTACACCTGTAATTTTTTATTACAGAAAATATTATGTTGTGATTCGGAAGGTTGAGTCTATAATGTCATCTTGTTTCTTTTTATTAGAAAAAGATGCCCCATGTGAAATAGAACATGAGCCCTGTTCTTCCTGGCACCCTTGAGGTGTGTGTGTGTCTTGGATTTCTTAAAACCTATTATTCTATTTTCAAAACTGAGGAATAAACAGGAAGGTAAACTGATGTGGAAATTATATGGCGTGTTTTATGGGAGGTGAGGGCCTAGACATTCGCTGATGCTACTGGCTGAACCGTCCTCCAGGAGCTGCTCTGCTGAACTTTTTGTCTCTAGCACAAAAGTGGGGGCAGTCCCCCCTTTCCCCAGCTCTGCATTCCCAGAAGAGCCGAAGAATCTGGGGTTCTCCTCCCTGCACTGGTTGAGGCTCCACATTTCCCCAGCAGCTAATCAGTGAGATGCCTGTTTTCCTGCACAGCAGCCATCTGCCTGCCAGTGTTCTCGGACGCCACGAGCAGGACTCCTGTCTGCTCCGTGTGCAGTGACGAGGACGAACAGACAGCAGAAAGTGTCAGACGGCGAAAGGGACTCATCCCCTCAAAGGAGAAAACACACTGAACTTTAACTTCAACGGTGACCTCCTATTAAAATAAGCTTAATGGAGGGACTGGAAAGAACTCAGAAAATGATCTAATGTGTCTTTAAAGGGAGGTTTCGGATTTCTTCTGTAAAATAAGAGCAGGATGCCATTGAAAAAGGAAGAATTTTAGAATCACAGTTTAGTTTCTTTTTCCCTCGGAAGTAGCAGAGGCAGTGAAAAGTGGAATAGATGTTGTAACACCTGAGTTTTTATAACTGAGTTAAGTGGCTGGCCCCAGGTTGTGTAGTGCGTAAAACTGAAGCACACACTCGGCTCCGTATGCCATTTTTGCAACACTAGTTGAGCTCTTAGAACATTTCTATTTATGTTCTGAGGACTTTACCTGAATAATTCATTTAATTCTTACAAATAGGATATGAGGCAAATCTTATTATTTCATTTGCACATTAGGAAACAGGAATGGAGACTTTATGTAACTATGTTCAGAGGATGTATTATTAGTAAGGGCTGGATCCTGGATTCAGACCCTGATTCAGATCCCAGGTTTTAAACCAGTGTGCTGTGTGGAACACCTATAAACAACAGTGGGTAGTTTTGTAAGATGACCAGTCAGAAATACTGTGAACATTATAGCCCCTGAAGTGAAAGCTCAGTAGATATTTAGAGATCAGATATAACTGAAGAAAAATTAATGAACTGTAAGATTAAGCTAAAGAAATGTCCTAGTGTTAAGCATAAAAAGAGAGAACATGAGAAAGCACAGTTAGCAGACTGGATGTATCGGAAGAGCAAATAATAGACCCATTAGAAGCTAAAGCAGGAGATAATGGAAAGGTGAGTGTCTTAGTCCACGTGTAATGCTGCAACCAAATACTTGAGACTGGTTTATTTATAAGCAGTAGAAGTTTATTTCTCACACTTCTGGAGGCTGGGAGTCCATAGTCAAGGTACAGCAGGCTTGGGGTTGCCTTGCAAGGTGGGTGCCTTGTGGCTGTGTCCTGTGAAGCGGGGAGTGCTGTGTCCTCACTTGGCAGAGGAGCAGAGCACCCTACTCCCTCCAACCCTTTTATGAGGCCCTTAATCCCATCAGTGGGGGCTTTGCCCTCATGAGTTAGTCACCTCCCAAAGGCCCCACCTCTTAATACCATCACGTTGGCTATTAAGTTTTAGCATGTGGATTTTGGAGACACTTTCAGACCATCACAGTGGTCAATCAGTATTTGCAATACAAACGGCAGATAATTTCCCCAAATTGAGGAAAAATCTTTTCAGATAGATACATTCTATCACCTGCTAGGCAGAAATAAAGACAAATTCCATATCCCGATACATCATTGTAAAATTTCGCTGTGTCAAGGATAAGAACAAAATACTAAAGAACTTGGTTGGTAAAGGAAACAGAAATTGCTTATAGATTGGTAAATAATACCTTAACAATAATAATAGATTCTTGAAGATATCTATTGAATGTCTCGAATTCTATTCCTAACGTACCCATCATTTGATACTGAGGGCAAATAAAGGCATTTTCAGACTTGGCAAATTCTTGAAAGAAAGACAAGAAAATATGAAAGAATGCTTTTGAGCATGAGGAAAATGAACATAGAAGGATGTTAGCAAAGAGATCAAAGAAACATAAGTAATTCAGGTATAAATTACTATGTAGATACTAAATTTACAGTTGGTAATACACTATGTCTTTGTTTAACACGAAACTGTTCCTGATATTATATATAACAATATCAGAGCAGGGTGAGGGTCAGGGAGGTGTGAGCCTGGACGGAAAGGACATGTGCTGAAGTTCTTTTGTTCAAGAGGCTGCTAGAAATACTGATTAATTAGTGGCTTTATTAGGAAAATGTGCATATATAATTGCATATGCTAAAGTTTTAAAGGTAGAAGTGAAATGTATAGGCACTAAAAAAGTAGAAAGTAAAATTCCTGTCTCTGTAAGCCAGGAAAACAGAAAAAAAGCACAAAGAAAAACATAAATTAATAAACATGAAACATTGCATAAAGTAAGTTCCTATTTATTATTGATCACAATAAATGTGAATGGATGAAACTTAAACATTAAAAACAAAGATTCTCACATTAGAGTAAATACAACATTAAGTTCTCTGCTGTTTATTATTTTTTAATTTTTTACTTTAATAGGTTTTTTTGGGAACAGGTGGTGTTTGGTTACATGATTACGTTCTTTATGTCTGAGATGTCTGAGATTTTGGTGCACCCATCACCTGAGAGCAGAGTACACTGTATCCAGTGTGTAGTCTTTTATCCCTCACCACCCCCATCCTTTCCCTCGAACCCTGAGTCCAGTGTATCATTCTTACACCTTTGTGTCCTCATAGCTTAGCTCCCACATATGAGTGAGAACATAACAATGTTTGGTTATCCATCCCTGAGTGACTGCACTTAGAATAGTAGTCTCCAGTTCCATCCAGATTGCTGCAAATGCTGTTAATTCATTCTTTTTTATGGCTGAGTAGTATTCCATGGTATATATATATTACATTTTCTTAATCCACTTTATCTTTTTTTTAATATAATGACTTATTTTCCTCTAGATAGATACCTAGTAGTGAGATTGCAGGGTCAAACAGTAGATCTACTTTTAGTTCTTTAAGGAATCTCCACACTGCCTTTCATAGTGGTTGTACTAGTTTACATTCCCACCAACAGCGAAAAAATGTTTCCTTTTCACCATATGCACACCAACATTTATTATTTTTTTGTTTATGCCCATTTTTGTAGGAGTGAGGTGGTATTGCATTGTGGTTTTAATTTGCATTTCTTTAATAATTAGTGATGTTGAGCATTTTTTCATATGCCTGTTGGCCAGTTGTATGTCTTCTTTTGAGAATTGTCTATTTGTGTCCTTAGCCCACTTTCTGATGGGATTGTTTGTTTTTTTCTTTCTGATTTGTTTGAGTTCTTTGTAGATTCTGGATATTACCCCTTTGTTGAATGTATAGATTGTCAAGCTTTTCTCCCCCTCTGTGGGTTGGTTGTTAACTCTGCTGATTATTTCTCTTGCTGTGCAGAAGCTTTGTAGTTTAATTAAGTCTCATCTTTGTTTTTGCTGCATTTTCTTTTGGGTTCTTGGGCATGAAGTCTTTGTCTAAGCCAATGTCTAGAAGGGTTTTCCAGTGTTATCTTCTAGATTTTTACGGTTTCTAGTCTTAGATTTAATGATCCATCTTGAGCTGATTTTTGTATAAGGTGAGAGATGAGGATGCAGTTTCATTCTTCTATATGTGGCTTGCCAATAATTTGTTGAATAGGCCGTCCTTTCCCTACTTTGCTTTGTCAAAGATCAGCTGGCTGTATTTGGCTTTATTTCTGGGTTCTCTATTCTGTTCCATTGGTCTATGTGCCTGTTTTTATACCAGTACCTTGCTGTTTTGGTGACTGTGGCCTTATAATTTGAAATCAGGTAGTGTGATGCCTTCAGATTTGTTACTTTTGCTTAGTCTTGCTGTGGGCTCTGTGGGTTCTTTTTTGGTTCCATATGCATTTCAGAGTTGTTTTTTCTAATTCTAGGAAGAATGATCATGGTCTTTTGATGGGAATTGCATTGAATTTGTAGATTGCTTATGGCAGTATAGTCAGTTTTACCATATTGATTCTACCCATCCATGAGCATGAAATGTGTTTCTGTTTGTTTGTGTCCTGTGATTTCTTTCAGCAGTGTTTTGTAGTTTTCCTTGTAGAGGTCATTGACCTTTTGGTTAGGTATATTCCTAAGTGTTTTATTTTATTTTATGTTTTTGAAGCTATTATGAAAGGGTTTGAGTTCTTAATTTGATTCTCACCTTGGTCACTGTTGGTGTATAGCAGGACTACTGATATGTGTGCATTAATTTTGTATCCTGAAACTTTGCTGAATTCATTTACCCCTTCTAAGAGCTTTCTGGATGAGTCTTTAGGGTTTTCTAGGTATATGATCAGATCGTCAGCAAACAGTGACAGTTTGACTTCCTCTTTACTGATTTGGATGCCCTTTATTTATTTCTCTTGTCAGATTGCTTTGGTTAGGACTTTCAGTAGTACTATGTTGAATAGAAGTGGTGACCGTGGGCATTCTTGTCGCGTTCTTGTTCTCAGGAGTAATGCTTTCAACTTTCCCCATTCAATATAATGTTAGCTGTGGGTTTGTCATAGATGGCTTCTGTTACCTTAAGGAATGTCCCTTCTATGCCGATTTTGATGAGAGTTTTAATGGTAAAGCAATGCTAGATTTTATCAAATGTTTTTCTGCATCTATTGAGATGATCATGGGATGTTTGTTGTTAATTCTGTTTATGTGGTATATCACATTTATTGACTTACATGTATTTTTTAAATTAATACTGAATTTTTTTTAATATGCAAAAATCTAACTCTGCTTTTTAAAGCAAATAGAAGGAGTCACAGCATGGCATCGTTCCAATAATCAAATACCAGTAAAAATGGCAGCAGTACAACAATCTAAGCAAATCTCAAATATAGCATGTTTGTAATTAGAACACAATGCAATGATTTGATTTTAGCAAGACACTTAATTTGGTAAAAAAACCAAATAATGCATTATATTGAATACTAAGTTACCATGATTAGTCTCACAAATTCTCCAATTACACAACTACTTTTGAAAATCTAAATTTAAGCCTAAATTGTTAAATTAAATGCCTGTTCAACAAAGCTAATTGGAGCAAGCACATTTATGTAAATTTACATTCTAAAATGTCAGAGTAAACAAGGAGATGTTACTCAAAGATGAATGAGAAAGTTCTATTCTTTTTCATCATCTCTGTGATCAGGTTGCAAAGGACATGCTTTTCTCTTTACTTTTCCTAAGCCACTGCTTCCTGCCTCTTCAGGAATATGGTTCTCTTTTTCAGAATCTTTAGTGGACATCCTAAAGAATTCTCCAATTCCTTTCTGCCACTTGGGAGTTGGGTGCACACAAATGGGATTCCCTCCTGCATATTTATTTTCAGCTTTCCTCTATGAAAGTGATGTCGAATTAGTGGCAGAAGGGGAAGAACCAAGCACCTTCCTGGGAGCTCGAGCAGCCACCACTTTTCTGTAGGTGCCTGGAACACTGTCTGCTTTAGTCCACACCGTGTTCAAACAAGATGAGAGGGGAGAAGAGAACCAACTAACTTCCCAGCCGAGGATGTTTCACTGCACAAGGACCCCGACTTACATGTATTAAACCATCCCTGCATACCTGGTATGAAATTCACTTGATCCTGGTGGATTATCTTTTTGATATGCTGTGGGATTTGGTTCGCTGGTATTTTGTTGAGGATTTTTGCATCTATGTTCATAAGGGATATTGGTCTGTTTTGTTGTTGTTCTTCTTGTTGTCGCTATGTCCTTCGGTTGTTTTCTTATTAGTGTGATACTGGCTTCATAGAATGATTTAGGAAGGATCCCCTCTTTCTCTGTTTTGAAATAGTGTCAAAATGATTGGTACAATTCTTCTTCGAATGTCTGATAGAATTCAGCTGTGAATCTGTCTGGTCCTGGACTTTTTTTGTTGGGAATTTTTTTATTACCACTTCAGTCTTGTTGCTTGTTATTGGTCTGTTCAGAGACTCTATATCTTCCTGGTTTAATCCAGGAGGGTTGTATATTTCCAGCAATT
Source organism: Plecturocebus donacophilus (assembly GCA_004027715.1). Lineage (NCBI taxonomy): Eukaryota > Metazoa > Chordata > Mammalia > Primates > Pitheciidae > Plecturocebus > Plecturocebus donacophilus. Next base: position 14,240 of record PVKP010033783.1, on the reverse strand, counting down.
TATCCATCTCCTCTAGGTTTTCTAGTTTATGTGCATAAAGGTGTTCACAGTAGCCTTGAATAATATTTTGAAATTCTGTAGTATCTGTTATAATATCTTCCATTTTGTTTCTAATTGAGCTTATTTGGATCTTTTCTTGGTTAATCTTGCTAATGGTCTATCAGTTTTATCTTTTCAAAGAACCAGCTTTTTGTTTTATCTTTGTATTGTGGTTTTTGTTTGTTTCAATTTTATTTAGTTCTGCTCTGTTCTTATTTCTTTACTTCTGCTGGGTTTGGATTATTCTTGTTTCTCTAGTTCTATGAGGCGTGATCTTAGATTGTTTACTTGTGCTCTTTCAGACTTTTGATGTAGTCATTTAATACTGTGCACTTTCCTCTTAGCACTGCTTTTGCTGTGTCCCAGAGGTTTTGATAGGTCATGTCACTATTATCATTTAGTCACAGAATTTTGTTAATTTTCATCTTGATTTCATTTTTAACACAACAGTTATTCAGGAGCAGGTTATTTAATTTCCATGTATTTGAATGGCTTTGAGGTTTCCAATTTTATTGCACTAGGTTCTGAGAGAGTACTTGATTAATTTCGAGTTTCTTAAATTTACTGAGACTTGTTTCATGGCCTATCATATGGTCTATCTTGGACAATGTTCCATCTGCTGATGAATTGAATGCATATTCTGCAGTTGTTGGGTAGAATGTTTTGTAAATATCTTTTTAAGTCTGTTTGTTGTAAGATATAGTTTCAGTCGATTGTTTCTTTGTTGACTTTCTGTCTTGATAAACTGTCTAGTGCTGTCAGTGAAGTATTAAAGTCCCCCACTATTATTGTGTTCTCATCTATCTCATTTCTTAGATATAGTAGTAATTGTTTTATAAATTTTGGAGCTTCAGTATTAAGTACATATGTATTTAGAATTTTGATATTTTCCTGTTGGACTTGTTCTTTTATCAGTATACAATACCCCTCTTTGTTTTTTAAACTGCTGTTGCTGTAAAGTTTGTTTTGTCTGATATAAGAATTGTTACTCCAGCTAGCTTTTGATGTCCATTTGCACGGAATTTTTTTCCCCTATTTTAAGTTTATGTGTGTCCTTATGTGTTAGGTGAGTCTCCCGAGGACAGCAGAAACTTGGTTGGTGAATTCTTACCCATTGTACCATTCTGTATCTTTTAAGTGGAGCATTTAGGCCATTTACATTCAGTGTTAGTATTGTGATGTGAGGTACTCTTCCATTTATCATGGTATTTGTTGCCTGAATACCTTGGTTTTTTTTTTTCATTGTGTTATTGTTGTATATAATAGGTCCTATGAGATTTATGCTTTAAGGAGTTCTATTTTGGTGTATTTCAATGATTTGTTTCAAGATTTAGAGCTCCTTGTAGCAGTTCTTATAGTGCTGGCTTGGTAGTGGGGAATTCTCTCAGCATTTGTTTATCCGGAAAAAAGTGTATCTTTCCTTCATTTATGAAGCTAGTTTCACTGGATACAAAATTCTTGGTTGATAATTGTTTTGCTTAAGGAGGCTAAAAATAGGAACCCAGTCCCTTCTAGCTTCCAGGGTTTCTGCTTAGAAACCTGCTGTTAATCTGACAGATTTTCCTTTATAGGTTACCTGATGCTTTTGCCTCACAGCTCTTAAAATCGTTTCCTTTGTCTTGACTTTGGATAACCTGATGACTATGTGCTTAGGCGATGATCTTTTTGTGATGAATTTCCCAGGTATTCTTTGAGCTTCTTGTATTTGGATGTCTGATGTCTAGCAATACCAGAAAGTTTTCCTTGATTGTTCCCTCAAATATGTTTTCCAAACTGTTAGATTTCTCTTCTTCCTTGGAAACCCCAATTATTTTTAGGTTTGGACATTTAACATAGTCCCAAACTTCTTAAAAGCTTTGTTCATATTTAAAACTCTCTCTCTTTTTTTTTTTTTTTTTGTCTTGGATGGATTGGGTTAATTTGAAAGCCTTGTCTTTAAGCTCTGAAGTTCTTTCATCAGCTTGCTTGATTCTATTGCTGAGACTGTCCAATGCATTTTGCATTTCTTAAAGTTTGTATTTGATTTCCAGAAGTTATGATTGTTTTTTATTTATGCTATTTCACTGAAGAAGTTTTCTTTCATATCCTATATCATGTTTTTCATTTATTTAAGTTGGAGTTCACCTTTCTCTGGTGCCTCCTTGATTAGCTTAATAATCAACCTGAATTATTTTTCTGGCAACTCAGAGATTTTGTCTTGGTTTGGACCCATTGCTGGTGAGCTAAAAGATCTTTGGGGGATGTTAAAGAACCTTGTTTTATCCTGTTACCAGAATTGTTTTTCTGGTTCCTTCTCACTAGGGTAGGCTATGTCAGAGGGAAGATGTGGGATTCAAGGGCTGCTGCTCAGACTCTTGTCCCACAGGGTGCTCCCTTGATGTGGTGTTCTCCGCCTTCCCCTAGGTATGTGGCTTCCTGAGAACTAAACTGTAGTGATTGCTTTTGCTCTCCTGGGTCCAACCACTTAGTGGAGCTGCCAGACTCCAGGCTGCTACTGGGGAGCGTCTGCAAAGAGTCCTGTGATGTGATTTGTCTTCAAGTCTTGCAGATGTGGATACCAGCACCAGCTCTGGCAGAGGGAGCAAGGGAATGAAGTGGACTCTTTGAGTGCCCTTGGTTTTGTTTTTTAGGGTGATAGTTTTGTGATGGTTGGCCTCCAGCCAGGAGGTGGCACTTTTAAGGGTACATCAGCTGTGGTCCCACAGAGGGGACAGGTTTATCAGGTGGTGGGCAAGGCCATAGAGCCCCCAAGATATTACGACCTTTGTCTTCAGCTACCAGGGTGGGTAGAGAAAGACCACCAGTGGGGGACAGGGATACGTGTGTCTGAGCTCAGTCTCTCTTGGGCGGGGCTGCCTGCAGCTACTGTGAGGGATGCGGGGATGATTCCCCGGCCAGTGGAGTTCTGTTCTCGGGGGACTATGGCTGCCTCTGCTGAGTCATCGCTAGGGAAGTAGGGGCAAGCTGGCAGTGACAGACGTCCCTCACTCTCACACAGCCGCCATCCTGAAGGTTGGTCTCACTCCCACCATGCCCGACCAACAGCACCCAGGCTACTTCCAGGCAGCCAGTAACCCCCTGAGAGCTTTCCCTGGACCATGAGCCTCCCCACTGAGAAAGCGCTGACCCAGTGTTTTGGCATCTCAGGGAGCCTGCAGCGGTGATCCAGTTCCTTCAAAGGGTCTGTGGTTCTTTCGGCTTTCCTTGTATATTCCTGCTGTAGTTCTTGCTGCTCTGTCCTTTTGACAGGGAGCTGCAAGGTAGTTTTGCCTCCTCTCTGCGGTTTAAACGAACATGTGCAAACCGTACTGAGAATAGGAAACTTAATGGCAAGATTTATAAAGAAAATAAAGAGAAATTCAAGAAAATAGTGAAAAATGTGTTAGAATCATAAAGTTAGAAGAAACAGAAGATCATCTGTAGAAATCTTTGCTAAGAAATTCGAAAATCAAGATGAAATGATTGGTTTTCTTGGTGGCTATAAATGACATAAATTGATTCAACAAAAGTTGGAAAAATTTAACAGAGCAGTAACTGTGGAAAAATTAAAAATTTTCATAGATCTCTCTTTATAAGAAGAATTGACTCAGATATTTTATAGGCAAATTCTATACAACATTTTAAGAACTGATCATTTGATGTTATCTCAGACTAATAAGCATCACTTTCATTTAATGAGTGAATCCAGAATTTGATAACTATTGCAGGAAAGGACTGAACTTTTTAAGAATATGTAAATTTCCTACCCCAAATATTAGCTGGTTGAATCTAGTTAGAGGTTAAGTATGAGCATAAGCTTTGCCTCGTAAGTGCAATATTGTTTTAATAATAGTACCTCTATGTAGTAATGCGTAAGATAAACATATTAAAAACTAGAAAGCCTCATGATTATATTAATATATATTGTAAGACTTTTAAGCAAAATAGCAGCCACCTGTGATAAAATTCTAAGTGAAATAGAAATGGCAAGAAACTTTCTTGTAACGGGTAAAGGTATAATCAGAAATGTAACAACGAGCACAGCAGTATGTGGAGAAATGCTCAAATTATCAAGCAAAATGGCAGTGTCACAATTACTACTATTATTCCATTTCTTTTGAAGCCTCTATTGTCTTGGGAAAATATATAAGAAAAGACACTAGGAATGAAGAGACTTATTTTCATTGGAAAATGATAGAGACTGTACAAAACCCGTAAGATGATTAGTAACGCTGAGCATGGAGAACAAATACTAGAGGAGTGAATGGAAATCAGTAACTGTACTGTGTGTGATAAAGTAGCATAGTGTGTTTCTCTTCGTAGACAAGAAGTGTCACAGTTCACATTTTTCTCTAACAGCCTTTATTGAACAATCCTGTGGATTTGTTCTTATAGGTTAACTTCATTACCACTTAACTCCCTTATTCTCGCCTTCATTCCAAACAGGAAAGGGTTCCCATGGAAAAATAGGCCCATTCTCAGAAAGAATAAACCTCACAAAATATCTTGGAATGAAAGAGGAATGTGTAAGGTTTATAGGGAAAGACAGTAAAACACTTGGGAGGGACGTCAAACATCACCAAATCCTGGATGTGGAGCGGCACTTGTGTGGCTGACTTGGCATGGAAATGCAGCACTTCATGTAAGTAGGAGTGGGCGTGTGAATTCCATAATTTCCGTGGGAACCCTTTCCTGTTTGGTCTGGTAATGAAGGTGGGAATAGGGGAGTTGATTAAGTGGTAATGACGTTAACCTTTGAGAACAAATTCACAAAATTGTTCCGGAAAGGGTGCTACAGAAAAATCTGAACCATGAGGGTTCTTATCTACTAAGGGAAACACACCAGTGCTGTAGGAGGTAAATCAGTCTGTAGAAGAATCTCTTCGATGTGGGTGGCATTTTCAAGTTAGTCTGGAGAATATGAATTAGGCAGTAAATTTGTTGGGATGATTGGTTATCCATTGGAGAAAAACTCATTTCCACCTCACAACTGAAAATTAAGTTGCAGACACGTTAAATGTGTAATCATTAAAGATACTTAGAGAAAGTCTAACAGAAAATTTAGTACAATATGTTTTTTAATTGTAGAACTGGGGCCAGGCACAGTGGCTCACACCTGTAATCCCAGCACTTTGGGAGGCCCAGGTGGGTGGATCACCCTAGGTCAGGAGTTTGAGACCAGCCTGGCCAATCTGGTGAAATGCCATCTCTACTAAAAATACAAAAATTACTGGGCCTGGTGGCGGGCGCCTGTAATCCCAGCTACTCGGGAGGCTGAGGCAGGAGAATTGCATGAACCTGGGAGGTGGAGGTTACAGTGAGCCGAGATTGTGCTATTGCACTCCAGCCTGGGCAACAGAGACAGACTCTGTGTCAAAAAAAAAAAAAAAAAAAAAATTGGAGAATCGGGAAGATGTTTTAAATCATAGAAACCATGAAGGAAGGAACTGATAGATTTGGATACATGCATATGAAACCCTTCTAAGCTGTTGAAGGATATCATTAATGAAGCTAACAGGCAAATAACAAACTGAAAAAATATTTGCAATGGTTAGAATAGATAAGCATCTGGCATATGTAAAGAGTTTCTAGAAAGTAATGAAAACTGTATCCCCAAAAAGAAAAAACCAAGGAACAGTTTACACAGAAATTTGTTTGCTCAGTAACCACATTTAAAGATCCCCAGACTCTAGGAAAACAGTGAAAAACTATTTTTTTCCAGCAGTGATAAAAGCAAGAAGATTGTCAATATGTGGCAATGTAAATGGAAACCAATGTTTTGGTGGCATTTTCGGTTAATAATGTGCATATCTTTTGACTCAATAATTCTGTCTAGAAACCTATTCTGCATAACTCACATCATGAGAAGCATTAAAAAATGTATGCAGAATCCTTAGGCAATGGGAAATGTGGGAACAACCCAAATGCCCAGCAGTAAAAGATTTGTGGGGCTAATCGTGATTCTTCAGTGCAGGGAAAGATGTAGTTCTGTCTCTACAGATACAGAGACATGTTGATACATTAGTCGCAAGTGGATAAGCCTCCTTGAAGAGCAGCATGTGAATTCTAGAAAGGCAGAGAGTTTAACAGGAAGTGCCTGGAAATGAATATGCAATTTAGACTGACAATCGCATAAGGTGTATGTTAACTTGTTACAAGAAACCAGTGGTTGATTTTCAGGTTGTATATTATTTTATAATGAATATTTCCCAAATGAGCTTGTTACAGTGAAAGTCAGCTAATTTTCTTACCTTATTAGGATTTTACATTTGAAAGTAATTACTTGGCATTAAGTAACTGATCATCAGATTGATGCTTGGTCAGAGATTCTGGTAACAACCAATTTTCAGCGGATGGAAGGCAAAGCTGAGCAGCTCTGACCTTCAGGAAATTCATACAACATGATCATAGTTTTCAAGGCTATATAAAGTGGATGTAGGAGAGTGTTTTGTGATCACACCAGCTCAGTGAGAAGAAAAGAGTGGCATATGTTTCCAGTGTAACTTTATAAACCTAATGTCTCCTTAAAAAAACATACTTCATTCGATTCATTTCTGGCTGGTACTAATAATTTTAAGCATGAGTATGCAATGGAGAAAATGAGCAGGGAATTTTGTAATTTATGAAAATGTACGTATTAGCACCTTCTTTTACAAAACATGCTATACTGAATTTCATCTGGGTATGTAGCATTTTTGTCTCCTGGAAAGAAAATGATCAATTATTAATATTCTCTGGTACTGCGTTTTTGTTTTTGGGAAGCTGCTTCATTCTTTGCAGAACTGGGCAGAGTTCACAAATACCATTTTTATCATCAGATTATATAAGGAATCATCATAACTCCTGATTTAAAGTACGGTTTTATTATTTCTCTTTGGTTCAATATTTCAAAATGGTTAAACCTATTTTATTATCATTTTAAATCCTGCTTTAGAATGGAAATAATAGTTTCCATGGTCATACATCCTGGATCCGCTTACACAGCATGCCGTTCCGTGATCTGGTGTACAAACACCTGGTGGTGATTTTTACTTACAGTTTCTGTGCCTGCTTATTCTTGACATGTTGTTATTCTCAGCTGATTAATTATTGCTTACTCTCTTTTTAATATACATCCCATGTTTTCTTTTCCCCCATGGCGAATGTTATTTGCCCTTTTTATCACATCTTCCCCATTTCTGTCCATTCCTCACCTAGGCTTTCTCGCCATCCGAGGCTTGGCCCTAGCCCTGCGCGGTGTCCCTCGCGGCTGCGAACCCTCTGCCTGCGCCCAGCCCAGCCACAATGGGGACTGCTCAGGTACAGTGTGACCTCGCTCTGGCTTCCTGTGTGTGTCCGTCCTGCGGCCCTTACCTAGGATTTGCTTGCTGCCTGCTGTGATGGGCGCTCTGCCTGGGGAGGGGGTGCAGGGGTGATGGGCCTGGCCGGGTGCCGGCTGCCCAGAAAGAGCCAGGCAGCGGGTGTGGTCAAGCCGGGCGGGGGTGAGTGTCCCTGGGGCAGAAGCCGTTGAGGCTGCAGGCACTGCTCTTGGTTTCAGCCGTGTTGACAGACTTCTCATGTGTGCAGTGTTTGCTGCTCTGTTAGCATTGGCAGTGGTGACAGAACGTTGACAAGTTTGGGAGGCCTGACACGGTAGGAGCAGGGCCACGTCACCGCATGTGCTCCCAGTGAATCCGTGCACTCACCCGGCGTACCAGTGACCGCGAATTGTCCCCAGACACCACCAGAATGGAGCTTTTCCCATGGCAATGGGAATTAGCTTCCAGAGGCTTTCCAAGAGCTTTCCTGTGGAACCTGGTGGTGTGTGTGTGGAGAAACAGGAGTGCACGTCCAGAGGGCTGGGCGTAGGGACACAGGACACAGCATCAGACAGCAGCCTCCAGGGCCCTGATGCCACAGTGACCACTGCCAGGGTGCTGCAGGGAAGGTCCAGGCGCTGTGCCCACCTCTGCAGCCCCCAGACCACGGAGAGCAGATTCGGGAGGAGGCTTCTGTCAGTTTCCCTGCCCCGGTGCCAGTGGGTGAAGCCTGGTCATGGAGACGGCATCTTGTGATTTGTGGAAGGGAAGACAGGGTTGAGTATACTACAGTCTTACTTCTTATTTCCCAAGAGCTCTGCACCGATGGGAAGTTCTGAATTGTGGGTGGGCCGTGCTGCTCCCACTGCCCTGTGACCTCCGTCTGCTTCTTTCCTTCTTTTCCGTCTCACTGGGTGGCAGCTGCACGCGCCCTGGCGCAGGGTTCCAACACTTGCTCTACGTACTTGGTAGCCTCGGAAGGTGGTGTTGACCTCAGGCTGCCAGCCCAAGTTGCCCCTCGCCCCAGGGACAGGCAGCTCTTGTGCTGGGGTTTCGGGAGCTCCGTGTCCAGCTTCTGAGGTGGTGGAAGCCAAGCTTGCATTTATTATTAATTTTTGGTATCTGCGTTCCCCTCTGCTTGGAAAAGACCGTCCATAGGACACATGTCAGCTCTCCATTGAAACTCCCTGTAGCCAGCAAGGGGCAATTGGTATTTGTCCTGTAAGTTAGATAGCGTGCTTAATTGCGAAGTAGGACTCACTCTGGTGTGTTGAAGAGGGTATCAGGCATCCCATAGACTCTGGACCAGGCTGGGTAAAGAGGGTGCAGCCTCCGCCAGCTCCGGCAGCATGGGACTCAACTGGATACCTCCGAGAGCTCTGTACAGAGCCCTTCCTGGGACACGCACCCCAGCAGGGATGTGTGGGTGTCAGGATGTAGCTGTGGCGCCTGCCTCCAGCTGCCAGAGATGTTGTTGATCAAATCCTTTTTGTTGTTGATGTGTTTGTTTTGTCTTGCACTTTGGGCAGGGGTCATTTGCAGCACGGGGAGCTGCCAGAAGTGCAGGGAGGTCATTCATGAGGCCTGGAGTCTGTGGCCTGGGTCCATCCACCCGGCCGTCCTTGCGTTCTCTCGTGTGATAACAATGGCAGCTCCCATGAGGCACAGATGTCCCTTATAGGATGGAATCTCAGGTAGCCTATCCCAGAGGGGAAGTTGCAGTCTCACTCGTCACGTCCTGTAACGCCTAAAGGATCCTGGGACGAGGTTCCTTCTTCCTTCTTCTTTCTTCCTCCTCCTCCTCTTCCTTTTTTCCTCATCCTTCTTTCTTATTCCTTTCTCCATCTGTCACTCAGGCTGGAATGCAGGGGTGCTGCTGTGGCTCAGTGCAGCCTCAAGCTCCTGGGCTCAGGTGATCCTCCCACCTCAGCCTCCTGAGCAGCTGGGCCTACAAGTGTTTTCCATCATGCCTGGTTAATATTTGTAGTTTTTGTAGAGATGGGGTTTTGCCATGTTGCCCAGGCTGGTCTTGAACTCCTGGGTTCAAGCGATCCCTTCACCTTGGCCTCCCACAGTGCTGGGATTGCAGGCATGCCCGGGCACATTCCTTCTTTCTCTGGTTCAGCACAGCCCGTCTTGATTGAGGTGCTGCCAGGGTTCCCTGCAGGAATGGGGGTGCGTGTTGGCTTAGTTTTCCTGTATAAATATCTACAAGACACAGCAGTGTTATGGGCAGCTTTTGTGGTTTGAGGACCCAGTGTTCATGACTCCTGTTCATGAACACCCCCACCTGTGTACCCCTTGTCCTGGCCCCAGTCCTGGCTCCGAGCCTTTCCCTCTGGTGAAGACGAGTGCTGACCTCCTGTGGTTCTGCCTGTGTGGGGTCACTGGAGTCACTGCCATCCGCTGCAGGCTTTGTCTGGTAGGTGTGGTGGTGCCAGCTGTTCAGGGACCCTGGGGCTCGACACGCTGGCCTCAGCAGCAGCAGGGGCTCTCCTGCACCCCGAGCATGTGGTCACACGTGCTTCCTTTCTGCTCACTGGTCTAGTGGCACAGGGAGCTCAGCCTCCAGCCGCAACTCACTGGAGCACTCCGCGTGTCCCCTGGCAGCTCACTCCCTGAGGGCAATGGAGGCCGCAGGGCATCAGGGACAGGAGACAGATATTTTGAGAGGGACGTCCCCACCTCCATTATGGTCTCTGGAGTGAGGTCTTCTGGCTGCAGGACAAGCAGCACCCTGTGTTGGCTCGAGGGGCAGGTCAGATACCAACTACATCCTGCCGGAGCCGGCTTAAGGAAACGCCCTTAAACCCACTGCAAACCCAGCCAGAGGAGGGCTCTTCCTCTGTCCTCACTGGCCCCAAAATGAGCCCACAGAACCATCTGCAGGGTGTCTGCTGCTGCATGGCCGTCAGGACAGACACGTGCCCTGGATGCCCGACACCTACGTGCCTGCGGTTCAGCCACACAGCGGCTAAATGAAGTTGTTCTGTTAGATTCCACCTTGGGAGGGTGGAGTTTTCCATGGGAAACTGTACACCTTTAGGAGAACAGGCACCGCAGTTGGCATTTGGGATCAGAGAGTTCTCTGTCGTGGGTTTCCTGGGCATGGAGGCCATTTCACAGCAGCTGGCCTCTGCCCAGAGACAGCCGCACCTCCCTCAAGCAGTGAGTGCCAGGCCGTCTTCAGCACTGCCAAGTCCTGTGGGCAAAGCATCCTCCACTCACTGAGAAATGGTAAGTCTCAACGTCGTTAGCTCAGAGTTCATCATTTTCCCTTATTATCTGTGATGACATCATCTCCCTCATTCCAGATGTTGCTAATTTGCTTTTCTTCCTCTTCAGTCTGAGGTTTATCCATTTTACTGATTTTGTCAATGAACCAGGTTTTCGTTTCCTTGATTTTAATATATAATTATTGTGGATACATAGTCAGTGTATGTATTTGTGGGGTACTTGGGATATTTTGATACTGGCATGCAATTCATAATAATCACATCAGGATGAAAAAGGTATCCCTCATCTCAAGCACTTATCTTGTGTTAAAAGCAATCCAGTTATCCTCTTTTAGTTATTTTAAAATGTACAAGAAATTATTGTTGACTCTAGTCACCCTGTTGTGCTATCAGATACTGTATTTTATTCATTCTATGTTTTTGTACACGTTAACCAGCCCCTCTTACCCCCCACTACCGTGGTAACCATCCTTCTATTCTTTATGTCCGTGAGTTCAGTGTTTTAATTTTTGCTCCCACAAATAATTGAGAACATGCTGTGTTCATCTTTCTGTGCCCAGCTTACTCCACTTAACATGATGAACTGCACTTCCATCCTTGTTGTTCAAATGACAGGATCTCCTTCTTTTTCATGGCTGCATAGTGCTCCACTGTGTATGTGCACCACATTTTCTTTATCCATTCATCTGTGGGTGGACACTTAGGTTGATTCCAGATCTTGGCTGTTGTAAACAGAGCTGCAGGAAACATGGACGTGCAGATGCCTCTTTGATGTCCTGGTTTCCTTCCTTTTGGCTTTATTGATTTTCATTGTTGTGTTTATATTCCCTGCTTCACTCATGTCTGTCCTGGTCTTTATTATTTCCTTTCTTTCATTCATTTTGGTTTGAATTTGCTCTTCTTTTTTAGGTTTTTTAAAGGTTAAAGCTGAAGTCAGTGATGTGAGACTTTTCTCCTACAGGCATTTAGTGTTACGGAATTTCCCTGTGAATTTTCACCTTTTTGGGTGCTGCATATTTTTGTGTTTTTGTAACATTCTTGGGAAGTAGGAAGTTTTGCTGGGCAGAATTAGCCAGGAGCCCCGCCATCTGCCCGTGCCCATGGCCCAGTGGCTTGAGGGGTTCGTGCCCCGTCTCGCAGCCCTGTCTGCCCTTCCAGGCTTCACTCAGTCATGCTGATTAATCGTTTCTGCTGCTCAAGGGACCTCAGTGCTGGGTTTCCTTGGTGGCCTTCATGCTCCTGTTTCCCAGCTATGTTTGGGATTTCTTCTTAGGCCTTTGTCGTTTATGTGGATTTGAGGAAGGAGAGAGAAGCTTATGGGTGTCCTCATTCCCCAGCCTAACTCCAGCCTTTCTCATGAATGATTTAGTAGAAACATCCAGTCTTTCCATTCTCTCTCACTAGGGGAGGTGTTTCAGAACAGGGAGGGCTTGCCCCATACCTGCAGGGGCTGGACGCTGTTTCCCCTTACGGCAGTGGTTCTCAAACGGGGGCTGTTTGCCCTCAGGGACATTTGGCAATGTGGGGAGACATTTTTGCTCACACAGCTGGAGGGTGTTTACTTCGGCATCCGATGGCTCATGGTTGTGGATGCCACCGAGCAGCCTACGGTGCCTGGGGGCCTCATAGCCGAGAATCGTCCAGACCAAAATGTTGAGAAGGCTTCATTTTTATTACTAACCTGTAAAACTGAGGCATCTTCTGGAGTGTGAAGAAGAAGGATAAGGAGATAATATAACCTTGATATAGAACTGTTTGTCTTCAGTGAGAGGATTTTTCATGGGTGTTCTTAGGGCATTGAATGGTAGCAGATTTGCCTGCAAATTCATTTAGATGGATTATTCTTAAAATACACATTTGCATTTTGAGGAATAACCTACTGAACTTATTCAAATGGTTATTTGAATGATATGATGGTTCACTGTAAGTAATTGCTTGTATAACCCCTACTTTGGTAATTATTGAAATTACAGTCTTCATGCAGAACTTAGAAGAGTATTTACATTTCTTTCTTTTATTTTAATATATATATATATTTTATTCTACTTTAAGTTCTGCAGCACATGTGCAAAACTTGCAGGATTGTCACTTAGGTACACACATGCCATAGTGGTTTGCTGCCTCCATCCCCCCGTCACTGACATCAGGCATTTCTCCCAATGTTATCCCTCCCTAATCTCCCCACTCCTGCTATCTCTCCCCTAGCCACCCACCTCCCCACAAACCCCAGTGTGTGATATTCCCCTCCTTCTGTTAATGTGTTCTTATTGTTCAACACCCACCTATGAGTGAGAATATACGGTGTTTGTTTTTCTGTTCTTGTGTCAGTTTGCTGAGAATGATGGTTTCTAGATTTATCCATGTCCCTGAACTCATCCTTTTTTATGGCTGCATTGTATTCCACGGTGTATATGTGTCACATTTTCTTTATCCAATCTGTCATTGATGGGCATTTGGGTTAGTTCCAGGTCTTTGCTATTGTAAACAGTTCTGCAGTGAACATACGTGTGCATGTGTCTTTATAATAGAACAATTTATAATGCTTTGGGTATATACCCAGTAATGGAATTGCTGGGTCAAATGGTATTTCTATTTCTAGATCCTTGAGGAATCACCATACTGTCTTTCACAGTGGTTGAACTAATTTACACTCCCACCAACAGTGTAAAAGTGTTGCTATTTCTCCACATCCTCTCCAGCATCTGTTGTCTCCAGATTTTTTAATGATTGCCATTCTGATTGGCGTGAGATGTATCTCAATGTGGTTTCTATTTGCATTTCTCTAATGACTACTGATAATGAGCATTTTTTCATGTTTGTTGGCTGCATAAACGTCTTCTTTTGAAAAGTGTCTGTTCATATACTTTGCCCACTTTTTGATGGGGTTGTTTTTTCTTGTAAATCTGCTTTAGTTCTTTGTAGATTCTGGATATTAGCCGTTTGTCAGATGGGTAGATTGCAGAAATTTTTTCCCATTCTGTTGGTTTCTGGTTCACTCTAACGATTGTTTCCTTTGCTGTACAGAAGCTCTTAAGTTTAATTAGATCCTACTTGTCTATTTTGGCTTTTGTTGCCATTGCTTTTGGTGTTTCGGTCATGAAGTCCTTGCCTATGCCTATGTCCTGAATGGTGTTGCCTAGATTTTCTTCTAGGGTTTTTATAGTGTTATGCTATTTTATTATTTTTTTTTTATTTTATTGTTATGCTATTTTATTATTTTATTTATTTTTTTAGTCTTATGCTAAATCTTTAACCCGTCTGGAGTTAATTTTAGCGTAAGGTACAAGGAAGGGGTCCAGTTTCTGCTTTCTGCACATGGCTAGCCAGTTTTCCCAACACGATTTATTAAATGGAATCCTTTCTCCATTGCTCGTTTTTGTCAGGTTTGTCAAAGATCAGATGATTGCAGATGTGTGGCGTTACTTCTGGGGCCTCTGTTCTGTTCCATTGGTCTCTGTTTCTGTTTTGGTACCAGTACCATGCTGTTTTGATTACTGTAGCCTTGTAGTATAGTTTGAAATCAGATAGCATGATGCCTCCAGCTTTGCTCTTTTTGCTTAGGATTGCCTTGGCTATGTGGGCTTTTTTGGGGGCTTCATATGAAGTTTAAGGTGTTTTTTTTCAGTTCTGTGAAGAAGGTCAATGGTAGCTTGATGGGGATAGCATTGAATCTATAAATTACTTTGGG
>PVKP010033782.1:0-24715 GCA_004027715.1 Plecturocebus donacophilus | reverse complement strand
GAGAGAAGGAAAGAGAAGGGAAGAGAAAACAAGAAGGAAAAGGAGAGGAGAAAGAAGAGGAGGAGGAGGAGAGGGAGTGGTGAGAAGGAGGGAGGGAGGGATGGGGGCGCGAGAGAGAAGCAAAAGCCAGGAAACAGGAGAGAAGGTGCATACAGATAAAACCACCTGCAATAGGCCAAGCTTTCATACATTATCTTATTTTTCTTATAATTTTACTGAAATATTTTTAATTTATATATATTTATATAAAATTTTATGTATACATTTATATTTACTTACATATCTTAATTATAATTTTATTAAGATCTCATAATATATTGTCATCTAATATATTATCTTATTTAAGCCATTAGTCAGCCAAAGCAATGCCTAAGATGTTTACTGATGAGGTTTTACAAATGAAGGTGGATTCAAATTTGACAGGAGGAAGGTGAGACCCAGAGCAAACCTGAAACTCACCCCACACCGCCATGCTGAGCCGGCGCCCAGCTGGACCAACCCCAGGTCCGCCTCACTGCCCCACAGCCCCCCACCTCTGGCCTGTGAGCACCCTAAGTTGCTCGAACACCTCTGAGGTGCCAAACTCAAGAGATGCCTGTGGGAATCCACTGCCGCGTGGCCTGTGGCTGGGGGTTTCTCTGCTTCCCCGACGGCTGAGCAAATGGAGACACCCCAGTCATGGTGGACTCCTTCCAGCCCTTGGCAGCTCCTGCCTCCCGCTCTTAACAGAACAATTAAAAGACTCTCTTCCAGGAAGTTATTTTTTTTTTTCTCCTTTCCAGGACCACTGTCTGGGCCCCAGGGGTAAAACATTCCCTTTGCTCCCGTCTCCCTGGCAGGAAATCTATGCGGAGAGGATGTTGATTATACTCTTCAGCACTTATTTCCTTTACATTATTTTGATTCCGTTATTTCTCATTATACTCCCAATATGTTTTGGCAGCCTGAGTTTGCAGATGGGGGAACAAACAAAAGCTTCCACAGTCCCTGGGCTGTACCTACAGACTTGATTCCAAAGGGATTTCTTGGAGGGTTGGCTGTTCTTCTGCAGGGTGGGACCAGTGGCTGGTGCTAATTTCCATGGCTGGCAAATAGCCAGGACTGGCCAGCATTCCTGAGTGACAGGATTCCCGGGCAAAGGTTGCAGGGGTTGGGATATCGAGCCCCCTGTGCCTCATTTGATTGACTTAAGACCTCATACCTGAGTGTCTCTTTAAAGAGAGGATAATGCAGAAGACCTCGGGGCTGTGTCCTCTGCTCTTTCATTTCCTGATGGACCTTCTGCCTGATTAGACCTCAGGGCTGTGCCTATTTCAGGGCCTGGCCCTCCTCACTCTCTTTTAGAGGAATTAAGTGGCTCTAGCCCCTGGGTGCAGAAAGCTTCCTTCTCTCCATCCTAGGGACCTAGATCAAGATCAAGGATGATTCCAGAAAGGTGGTCCATGCAGAGGCAACCTTGTGACCTGAGACATCGACGCTTGGCCGGCCAGCTCCGCTCTTTTCTGGGCATCTAAACTTGGACATTCAAAGGCTGAGTCAGCAGTTGGCAGGATCTAAAGTCAACGGGGTGTTTATGGAGGGCCTGATGAATGTTGGGCCAAGCGAACCTCTGGGGATGCAAAAGCAATAAGCAAACAAAGAAGGTCGCTGATGGTGATGAAGTTAACATTAGTAGCCGAGTTGTATGCTTTTGAGTATTTACATGTGCCAGGTACAGTGCAGAGCACATTCTATGCATTGCCTCCTTTTACCCTCTCAGACACACTGAAGAAGGTTTTGCAAAGCACCCTGTTTCACAGGAGAGGAAACAAACCCTTCAGCATGTGCACTTTCTTCCAAAGCTCACGTTCTTCCCCATCATGCTCTTTGTGGTTACCCATGGACTTCTCAGCAAGGAGAGCAAAATGAAGCAGGAGTCCAGAGAGAAGAAGAGCCGTCACAGCTGGGGATGGGGGAGGCCTGGCTCAGAGCTGCTGCAGACACATCCAGCTCTACATTCAGTCGGGGACGGAAAACAGCTTCCTTTCCTTCTTGCGGTAACTGGATTGGATCCCTATTCCGGGCAGCCAGGACTCAGACTGGAAGTCTTCCTTTCAGAGCCGGTTTAAAAGTGTTTTCTGCCGGGAGGCTCCGCCTGACTTCCTCCTCCTCCCACAGGCCAGATGGTTCCTGCCTCCCCTGGGGCTCCCAGGAAGTCAGCTCATAGATCTTTGACTGCCTGTATCTCGCTACATTTTGATTATTTGTTTACAGATCTGTTTTCCCAACTAGATGGGGGACGTACTCTTCTCTTTCTTCTCAACTTGGTGGGTGTCTCATGACCTCTCTGAGGCTCAGTCCCTCATCTTTAAAATGGATCAATAATAGTACTTTCTTCATAAGGGGTTTAGAGGATTTGGGCAGGAGAATGCATAGAGAGCAGATTCACCAATGTGGCTGAACACTGGAGTCACGGGGGTACCTTTAAGACACACGGGTGCCTGCCTCCCATACCCAGACACTCCAACTCCCATTTATTAGGTCTCGAGCACAACCCAGACAGCAGATTTTTAAAGCTCCAGAGTGATTCTCATTTGCAGCTGAGTTTGGGACCCACTGGCATAAAGTATTGGGCACACATTGTAAGCTCAGCAGAACATCAGCTCCCAGGAAGCCATGGCCCTGGCTGTACTCCACAGTGGTCAAGAATGTGGGGACTCCAGACCAGCTCTATAGCACAGAACACATAGCACAGAGCTGAATATATAGTAGATGCTTATTAAATGCTTAGTAAACTTATTCATTCCTCCAATGAATATACATTGTGCCAGGAATCGTTCTAGATCAAGAATCTACCCCAGGCAGAGAGAACAGGAAAAGCAAGGGCGTACAGATGTGATCACAGCCCAGGATGGAGGCCCCAGTGGTGGACACTGGGACATGGGTTTTGGGATGAGGTTGAAGGGGCAGCTTAGGCCTGAGCCTGCGCCTGTCCAGAGCCTAGAAGCAAACCAAAGAGCTGGATCGTATTCTGAGGGCAACAGAAAGGGTTACCTCCAGGTGGGTGACACCATGAAAGCGTGTTTTAGGTCCCACAGCGAGGCAGCAGAGGTTTGCTAAGATGGAAGATGGGGTACCAGCTTGAGGAGGCTTTTCTCCAGATTCATGTCTACTAGAACCTCAGAACATAAACTGATTTGGAAATGGGCTCTTTGGAGTTGTAGTGAGTCAGCTGAGATCATAACGGAGGAGGGTGGGTCCTAATCCCAACACAGAAGTCATGGTAAGGAGACACTCGGGGTGGGAGTGCCATGTGACAGGAGGCAGAGGTCGGAGCATTGCATCTATAAGCCAGGGAACACCGGGGCTCGTCACCCGCCAGTCGAAGCCGGGAGACAGTCATGGAACAGAATCTCTTTCCTGGTCTTCCTTCAGCGTCTCCAAAACACAACCCCAACTCTGCCAATGCACCTTGATTTTGGACTTCTGATTCCCTAAACTGTGAGAGAATAAATGTGTGTTGTAAGCTGCCAACAGAGTTTGTGGTCACTTGTTACAGTAGTGAGAGGAAACTTAAAAAGTAGGGAGAGGTGTTCTCGGGAGGATGAAAGACGAGAGGGCAGTGATAGAGAACTGGTGAGAGAGAGGGAGGCAGGAAGGCAGAAGAGAGCGAGAAGAAAATCAGACCTGGTGGCAAATGCCCCCCGGTGGTGTTTGGAGACTGAAGAATTGCCTCAGTTCCAGCTTTCCTACGGGAAGCTTTTCCTCCTCAGTGTCATGGCATCTTGGAGATACTGGTCATTTTCCTACTTCAGTATAAGAGATTAAGAAGAAATGGGCTGGGCGCGGTGGCTCATGCCTGTAATCCCAGTACTTTGAGAGGTTGAGGGCAGATCACGAGGTCAAGAGATCGAGACTATCCTGGCCAACGTGGTGAAATCCCGTCTTTACTAAAGATACAAAAATCAGCTGGGCATGGTGGCACACATCTGTAGCCCCAGCTATTCGGGAGGCTGCGGCAGGAGAATCGCTTGAACTCACGAAGTGGAGGTTGCAATAAGCCAAGGTTCCACCACTGCACTCCAGCCTGATGACAGAGCAAGACTTCATCCCAAAATAAATAAACAAATACATAAATAAAAGTAAAATAAAATAGGAAATGAGCCAAATCCCTTACGCATAGAGGATCTTAAGCACAGCTCTGAGAACTTGGGCTACTGCAGAAAAGGGTGTTTTTCCTGCAGGACAGGCCTCCTGAGACACAGGTGAGGGGTGAGGGTGCCAGGAGGTCACACTACCAGAGGCTTGCAGGCAGAAGCCCTCCTGGATGTACCCCAGTTCCACATGGATCAAGCCCTGTGAGTCGCGGCAGCTTTTAAAGGAAACACGTAGGTTTAAGTGGATGCAATTAGAGGATTAACACTCCAGAAGAAAAAAGGGGATGCTCACAGCAAAAGGAGTTTTGCTTTCATGGTTGTTCAAAGAAGTAGAAACCACAAGATAAGAAAAAGCTCGATTCAATTTTTATATGTCCCCAAGGCACAATGCACTCTTCTGGAAAAAGCCTCTTTGACCCACTAACAATATCCCACTAGGAGGGCACTTTGTGGTTAAATACGAGGGTTCTATAATGTTGATTCGATTCCCAACTTGATGGGTGTCACATGACCTCTCTGAGGCTCAAGTCCCTCATCTTTAAAATGGGTCAATAATAGTACTTCCTTCATAAGGGGTTTGGAGGGTTTTGGTGGGAGAATGCATAGAGAGCAATCGTTCTCTAACTTGGCTGCACGTTGGAGTCACTGGAGCATTTTTAAACACACTCACACCTGCCTCCCATGCCCAGACACTCTACATTATTAGTTCTGGCGTAAAATCCAGGTAGCCGGTTTTTTAAGCTCCGAGGGTGATCTGAATTTGCAGCTGAGTTTAGGAAACATTGGCATAAAGTATTTAGCACACATTGTAAGCCACCCAGAATGCCAGTTTTTAGGAGGCCATGCCCCTAGCTCTGCTCTGCAGTGCTCATGAGCCTGGGCACTCCAGGCCAGTTAGCCTTGCACAAATATCTACCATGCTGTGACCCTGCGGCTGCACAAGTCACTTATTACCTTCTCTGAAGTCAGTTGACTTATCTGTAAAATGGGACTACAATGCCTACCTTATCCAGGTAAGCTGCCAGGATTAAGTGAGCCAGCCAATGGATGGAAGACATTTACAGAATGTCCTGGCACACAGCATAGACCAAATACAGCCTACTGTTTGAATTAATCATTGCTTTGATTTGAATCCTTTTGCAATCTGTGCCTTCTACAACCATGGGGCCACATGCATCGAGTCTTTCCCATGAATCTTGCCCAAGGGAAAAAAAAGAAAAAAGCATGGGATCTCATCAACGTGTGGAGAGTTAAATGCAGATGAACGCTGCTTTGTTCTTTAAACAGCACGGAGCACATATCTCACTCTGTGTTTATCTGCCTGTCAAAATCAATGGTGTAAATAATGAAGTTGTGTGATATTTGAATATTTCTACTGCTCATTTTTTTTTCAATCTAATTAAAGCCAGAATGTTCCTTTTTAGAAATCAGTATGAATAATAAAAACCCAGCTGCCTGCCTCTAATATTATAGTTTTCGTTAAAAAAATTCTTTTTAACAAAAGCATAGAAGTGTGTGATGAGGACTGGCTGGATGTAGGTGACTGGTTGCACAGACGATGGACCAACGCCTGGAATTCCTGACATCTAGGGCTTGCTAGTGCCCTGCCCTTCCTGGACCCGGTGTTATCAGTGCTCTGCAGGGCATGGCTGTGGGCACTGATAAGAGGTATTTCTCTACTTGGGACTAGGCTGGCTCCAAGGGTAGATCCCACCTCGCAGGTGAGGAAAGGCATCCTTAAGACCTCAGGAAGTTAGGAAAACTCGAGGCACCTCAGGACATACCCCAGCCAGGGTGCGGCTGATTCTATAACCTACCTAACCAAGGTGATGAACAGGCCTGATTCTGGAGAGAAAAATGTATCATTTTTCTATTGCTGCTGTAATCAATTACCACGAACTTAGTCACTAACAACAACATAAATTTATTATCTCACAGTTCTGGAGACCGGAAGTCTGACATGGGTCTCACTAGGCTAACATTAAGTTGTCTTCAGGTCTGCATTCCTTCTGGAAGCTCTGCTGGGGAATCTGTTTCCCTGCCTTTTTTAATTCCTGGAGGCTGCCTGTGTTCCTCGGCTTGTGGCCCCTCGCTCCATCTTCAAATCGCATCACTCCAACCTCTGCTTCCATTGACTGCCACATCTCCTCTCTCTTTGACCCTCCTGCCGCTTTCTTGTAAGGACACTCAGGATTACACTAGGCCCACCAAGATAATCCAGGATAATCTCCCCAACTCAAGGTCAACTGATTAGTAACCATAATGCCATCTGCAATTTAATTTATTGTGGTATAGAAATTAAATTTACTTAATTTACCGAATTTTCCTGTACCATGTTCATTAACATAGCATATCCCCATTCATATTTGCATCCTCTCCAGGGATTAGGGCAGAGATATCTTTTAGGATGTGGGGCAGCGATAGGATGGGAGCATTATCTCCAGCCTCCTGCAGAAGACGAATGAGAAGATGGAGGAAGATAATACTCCCTCCTAGGACTCATGGAACCAGGTAGCAGAGTTGGAGCATCCCAGCAGAGATAGAAGTCTGATGGTATCAACATCACAGGTTTGTGGTTGAATTCTGTGTGTGTGTGTGTGTGTGTGTGTGTGTGTGTGTGTGTGTGTGTGTGTGTGTGCGTGTTGCATGCTACATTGACACAAGACCCTCTGGGGCCCCTACCTTGGACTTGACCCTCCACCCATAATGCATAGCACGTCTCCCACATCAGCCTGACCTGTCAGCTAGGCCCCTCTGTCTGGCATTCTCACTTTTTGCATAACTCCTACTCAATGCCAAGACTAGGTTCAGATGCTCTCCCGTATTGAGCTGGGCCAGACAAGCCCCTGCCCCAATGCAGGCTTGTTTCAAGGAATACATCCTAGCTCCATGGCTCCCTGAAAGAACACGTGCTTGCTTCCACTCTGATTGCCTGTGATGCTGTCTGTCTCCCTTACTGGACTGTGGGCTCTGAAGGGACTGGGAGAGATTGATTCGCCTCTCAAGTCCTCAGCACTCAGCATTGTGCCTACAATAGGCACTTAGTAGACTGACAAGCACTGACCTGGTCAGATCTCTGTGACACAGACAGGTAGTGTCCCATGGGCTCTGGAATGGACACACCTACCCTTGAATTTCTACTCTAGCCTTGAATAATTATAGAAATATTTCCAAGTTACTTGTCTTCCTGGAACCTCAGGTTTCATACCTATCAAGTGAGAATAAAGATAGCATTATGGGTATAGTAAGGAGGAGGTGAAAAAATTCTTTATAAAGTTCTCTTGACAAGAGAAGTATATATTAAGTGTGCAATTATTATTACATCATTATCATCACACGTCTTGGAAGGAGGGTGCACTGCTCGCCCTTTGTTAGTTAAAGATGGTTCAGCAGGGTCGGCTGAAAAAGTATTCCCAAACTGTGACTACCAAGCGGAGCTTGGGTTCCCATCATTTGGGTGGTAATACTGAGGCCTAACGTCAGGGCATCAGCCTCGCCAGAGAGTAAAGAAAACGGACACCAATTCCTTGGGTTACTTTCCATTTTTCAACTACTTTTTAAAAACCAGCAGCTTGTCTCTGATCTGGCCCAGCCAGGAAGAGTTCTCTTTGAGGGATAGAAGAGGGTAGAAAGAGCCAATGATACAGTTTCCAGAACCCTTGAGCTAAGAAACACACAGAGATGAAGGCATCCATGGCATAGGAAGGTACGGCCATGCACCTGCTGTCTTATCTGGCTATCGGGTAGACGGGGGTTACCGAAGCAGGGTGCACATTCACCCCAGTTTGCCCATGATGGTGCCAACGTATGCCTGTATCCTTACTTAATTATTCACAGTCTCAATGTTTCATCTCTAAAGGATCCTAGTTGGACAATAAATTACACGGCCAACCTAGATGAAGCTCACCTAAGTTTGTCCCTGCCCAAATATAAACTTAACACTGGCAAAGACATCATAACCAAGAGCATCATTCAAACTAAAACCGTCATTGTGAACAGTAACGGCAGTACCTGACACAGGTCCAGAGTAGTGCTCTCGCCAGGGCTATTCCGCCTCCGGGGAGAAGTGACAATATCTAGAGACATTTTTGGTTGCCGCAGGAGAGGATGGTTGCTGCTGGCATCTAGTGGGTAGATGCCAGGGATGTGGTTAAATATACTATAATCCACAGGGCAGACCCCCAACACAAAGAATGATTTGTCCCAAAATGTCAGAAGAGCTACAATCGTGAGGTCCTGAGCTAGAGAACATCGCTTTGTGGTTTGGGGTGGCTGGGAAAGGATCTGAGATCAACTATTTATTTTCTAATTCTGATTACAACTTTTGCTAGCTGAGCGACTTTGGACCATTCCTTAACATCCCTCAGAACAGGCTCTTCTTCATCCCACGGAGTAAGGAGAATCCCAAGCCCACAAGGTCTTAGGAGGATTGAGCAAACTATGCCATGCTGTGCTTACAGCGCGGTGCCTGCCCTGGTTAAGTGCTAAACGCACAAGTTGGAGTTTATACTTCTGGGGCACTATTTGCTATACATCATGTCATTTGTCTCCCAGGCTCCTGGGCTCTAACATGGGGAGAAGAATACCTCCCTCACAGGTTTCCCTGGAGGTGAAAGAGGGAACCTGTGTTTAGGTATCTCCCGATAGGGCTCTGACTATTCCAGACCACTCTGCAAAGTAAACAGGTCAGACGTTATCTCCGCCTGCAATGCAATTTGATGGAGACCCTGTAACCGGAGGCAGGAGCCAGGAGTCCTGGCGCCCAAGCAGCGTCTTGGCCTTGACCATCACGTTTGTGAAACTCTAGCAGTCGACTTTCAACCTTTTATTATTGGGAATGAATGCTGAGAAACGGGCTGGGGTATCTTCCAGGGAAGGAGGAGCTACCACTCCAAGCACAGTTGTGTCCAAAGTCTGGGCCACTGATCTGCCTGCCACAGGGAGAGGCATGATAAACACAGCACGCTCTCACACACACAGGCGTCCAGCCCTGGGGCCACAGACTCTGTCCGCTGATAAGGAGTCTTGGCCCTGTTTTCAAGAATTTCACCAGGAAGTGGTGAGGTCGGCTCCGTTGGGGCCTTGGACCTTGCCCTGCACAATCTCCCGAGGTCCTGCTTCGCCTGGGACATGGTGTGCCGTTGGGTCCTCACTCCTGGTCAGAGACCCCCTTGCTCCACTTCCTGTTCTCCCACGGCGTGGATTTATTTAAGCAAAGTGCATTTCTTGATTTTCTTTTTCACTCCCCAAACTACCTGTGGTGGTGAAGTCTGTTTCAAATAGATTCTGAGTGAGTTTTTTGTTGATCACCTACTGGATACCAGGCACTGACTTCCCGTTCTCTCATGGAACTCTCTCCCAGACCTCATGAAGGGTCATCCGTTGCCAAGTCCAAAAAGGAAACGTAGCTCAGAGATGTTAAGTAAGTTGCCCAGAGTCCCACAGTCTCTAAGTGGGAGAACTGGCATTTAAACCAGGGTCTACTGACAATTCACTTCATATATTTCGCTTAAGCAGGGAGAGTCCCTCCCTTTAAACTGTTGCTCTTTCTACAAAATAAGCCAGTCTGGGAGATTAAATTAATTGGTAAAAATGCACACATGAACTTTAGGAAGAGAAATAATGTCAGGGTAGCACTCTAGCATTCTAGCATGTACCATACAAAATAATAATAATACTAGTAATCGTCACCATCATCATCAATGAAATCTGTGGTCCGTGTGGTATGCAGAATCTGGAGACCAGGAGGGAAGCAAAGCAATTAGTGGCTATAACGCAAGAAACAGAAGACAGACTCTAAGACAAGATCTGCTGAGACAGCATCTGGGAGATGAAATGTGTGTTCCCAAGTAGGAAGGGGTTTAGCCAGGTCACTGATGGTGGTTGGCTGCTACTTCTGAGACTCCCCTGGCTCCAGGCCCGTCGCACGCCCCTGCCATCCGTCAGCTCATTTACTCTTCACAAAACCCTCGAAAAAGGGATGTTATCATTTTCCCCATTTTACAGATGAGGAGATGGAGGTCAAGAGAGGTTAAATGAAGTGCCCAAAGTCACACAGTTACTAAGTGGCTAGAAACATGGACTGTGCAGTCAGAAGAATGGGAGTTTAAATTCAGACTCTCACTCACTAGCTGTGTGGGGCTAGCTGCTTAAACTAGCAGAATTGCTGAATTTTTCTGAGCCTCTATTGACCTACCCATAAAATGCAGAGTGTGGGTTGGGGGTGGAGGCTCAAGCCTGTAATCCCAGCACTTTGGGAGGCCGAGGCGGGTGGATCATGAGGTCAAGAGATAGAGACAATCCTGGCCAGCATAGTGAAACCCTGTCTATACTAAAAATGCAAAAATTAGCTGGGCGTGGTAGCGCATACCTGTAGTCCCAGCTACCTGGGAGGCTAGGGCAGGAGAATCACTTGAATCAGGGAGGCGGAGGTTGCAGTGAGCTGAGATCGTACCAATGCACTCCAGCCTGGTGACAGATCGAGACTCCATCTCAAAAAAAAATTTAAAAAAATGGAGCATGTTGTGGCTGTCCTCTCTTTATGAGACCTTTAGGAAGCAAGCAAGGATTAAATAAGATGATGAGCTTTTGCTTGACACAGTGTCTGATGGATGGAAAGAATGGGTTAAAAAAAGGCTGTTACCCAGTGTTTAAAGCTAGGGGTGTGTGTGTGTGTGTGAGAGAGAGAGAGAGAGAGAGGAGACAGATTCTGCTGGCCTGGAAATGGGGAAGAGTAAGGCCTCTGCTCTTTGAATTCCGTCTCAGACAGTTCAGGCTCACATCCAACCCTTTCAGAAGCTATGTGCATTCTCCCAGGGGCCTCTCACACCTCTAGGTCCAGGTGGCCACAGGGCACATTTCTGGAAAACCCTGGGCCTGTGGGCATGACAAGGGAGAGGTGGAGTGCTGGGTGGGGACTGGCCCGTCTCCAGGAGCAGGGCTGGCGCCCAGGCTGAGGCCAGACACAGGCCAAGGTCGGCCAGCGCAGCTCCAGGGGAAAGGTTGGAGGTGTCGGGGGTGGGGTTGGATAAAGGCCAGAGGGCCCAACTGCTCAGCAGGGCAGGTTTCTGGAGCCCTGTGACTGGCACCAGACTAAGAGGGACAGGGATTCTTTGGCAATAAACCTAGATTAGAACATCCCTTCCACCTGGTCCATGGAAGCTCTCACTTCTGAAACTGCTCATGCCTGGGCGTCCATGGGAGGAGTTCCAAAGAGTCAGGGAAGGAGAAATCTCAAGCCACATCCTTCAAATGAGCCCAGAGATGACGAATGGGGCTGAGCCGGGCACGTGTGGAGGCTGTGGAGCCTTGGGATTCCTTGTCCACTCATGATGACCCTGTTCTGGGATGGGGAGGCCCTGGACCCTGGTACTGAGCAGACCTGGGTGAAATCTTGCCTCTCTCAGAATGGATTTCAGCTCTTTGACGTGGTAGGGGACTTCACCTGAACGTCAGTTCTCTTATCTGTGAAACAGGAAGAACTGCGGTAAGCGGCTCATGGCATTGCTGCATAATAATCCACCTTCTGACACGTTCGTTCAATGCACCGCGTTTCCTAGTGTATCCATGTTTCCCCCCAAAGTGTATCCCCCCACAAACAAGGACTCTGTCCCATTCAGCTCCCGATTTTCAGTAGCTAAGAGAAGCTCTGGAGTAGGGTAGGGGCTCAGGGTGTGCTGAGCAAATGCATGGGAAGAAATCACATGCTCTCATCTGGGATATCAACCTAACAGGTGGAGAAGAAAGACAGCGCAGCATGCCTAGGACAACCCCAAACACAGAAAGCTCTCAGCACCAGGATGGCTCCAGCATCCAGGGCGATGGAGTGAATGCTCATTTCTGACTTCCCTGCCTCTGTGCATGCCCAGTGCCAGGAACACCCTCTCTGGCCGGTGCTCACCCTCATCTTTGCCTCCCTTAATGCCACTCTTTAGGCTGCAGCCCACATTCAAGCTCTGCCAGGGGCCTTGTCTGACCCACGAGGCTGGCTGGGGTCCTGTTCACCTCTGGAGTCTAGCAAGGCTCGTACCATATTGAGATTATTTACCTCATCTCCTATATAGACCATGAAATCTTGAGGGCAACGATATTGTCCTAACATGGGAAAAACACTTGATATATGTTTCTGAACCAAACTGTACATAAGAGAGTGACTCAAGGACCAAATGTCACCACAGACATCACAGGGGCAGCACTTTGAGGGTCACGTGGATTTCACCGAGAGCCTTTCTTTGTGGCAGGGACTCCTGGGGAGGGTGAGAGGCACATCGTCCTTCCACGGGGCTTCTCTTCAGTAAAAGTGGAGAGTTTGGGCAAAGTGGAGGTAGGAAAGCAATGAAAACAAACTCACTTCTGTCCATGCAGTGTGGACCATGCATCCCCGCAAACTCCTAAAAACACCTGAAACTTGAAGAAACACTGTGAAATGCTTTCTACCTTGATCTGTTTCCATTTTTAATCAGAACATACCAGTGAAGATGTCTGATTTGTAGGAGCTGTTGACACGCATTTTAGTGTCTGGGTTTGTTTTTACGGCATTTTCCCCTTGAGGAGCTGGAGGATGGTTGCACCGAGGAGGGACTGATTCTCGACAAGTGTCCTGAGACGTGCACTCTGCTTACAGCATGGGCTCCTGCAGAGTCAGTGAACGATGCAGGTTGAAATGAAAAGTACTGCAATCTCTCCATTTTTTTTAAATTTTCTTTCTATTTTTTAGCAGCTTGAACACTATTTATTCTTAACTATGAGTGAGACCAGGGACATCTCCTCAGTGGATGACAGCAGTCACAAACTGAATTTGTGAAACCCAAAAAAGGGAAAATCTCAGATTTACACAGATGTGTAAACTCAGCCTCCTGGTTTTCAGCACCATTGAGGGGTGGCAGCTTGTGAGGCAGCAAATCTCCAAATCCATGTTTTTCCCCATTACAAATGGCTCCCTTCTCTCTCTTCTCTCTGCACACTTACAAATTCACTGGCTCACTCCCTCATTCTCTCCTTCAACATGGACTTAGGAGGTGTTTACAGAATGCGGGTTCTGTTGATGCGTACCTAACCACAAAGATGCCACTGGGCACTGGATGATTAGACGCTGAGTCCACTTCCCTGCTCCACTGTTCCTTCTTCAGCGTGGATGACACTCTGACTCAAAGGTCTCAGATGCTCCCAGATGCAGCAGTATGCCAGTAAATCCATATCCTCTAGGAATCCGTCAGCACTCTGAGGGATTTATCCTAGGACCCCAGGGGAAGGTGTAAAGGCCAAAGGATGGAGGGGCCATTCGGAGATACCACCCTTTGGGATATCTCCCTGTGTTCTCATGAAGTCTGAGCAAGAGGTTCTGGGGACCTACGCAGGGACATCACTTCACCCTCTGGGTGAAGAAATTCACTGACCTGCAGCCTCACAGAAACAAAGTCTCAAATGGTCTAAGAAATGGGCCGGGCACAGTCCGGGCACAGTGGCTCATGCCTATAATCCCAGTACTTTGTGAGGCTAAGGCGGGTGGATCATGAGGTCAGGAGTTTAAGACCAGCCTGGACAACATGGTAAAACACTGTCTCTACTAAAAATTCAAAAATTAGCTGGGCGTGATGGCACACTCCTGTGGTCCTAGCTACTTGTGAGGCTGAGGCAGGAGAATTGCTTGAACCTGGGAGATGGAGGTTGCAGTGAGCTGAGACCACGCTATTGCACTCCAGCCTGGGTGACAGAGTGAGACTCTATCTCCAGAAAACAAACAAACAAAAGAAACAAATGAAGGACTCCCAGAAACTTGGAAAACAACAGGCTGTACTACAGATTCCTATTAGTTCAGGAAGTAATTTACCATCTGAGCAGACAATACCACTGGACAACTTTCATTGTCTATTTAAACATGGGGCACAGAAGTCACTCCTTCCTCCCTGCTTTCTTATCCCCGGGAGGAAAGCACAGCTTTGACCCACACCGTTTATCCCTTCAGTTTCCCTGAGTGCAAGACACACAGTAAAGCTGATTTTTCCAAACAGCAAAACATTTAAGTCCTGTGGAAAGACTTCACATGTTCACAGAGATCTAAGTTATGACCTTAACTGTAGTAAAAAGATCCACCCTTGAGATTATCAGTGATCATAACTAATAGTTATTGGGCTCGTGCATTATCTTATTTAGTCCTCTACACCATGCAAAGAGAAGTAGGACTTGCTCACCTCATTTTGGAGAGGAAGAACTTTGGACTTTAAGTAGCAGATTCCATCCCTCATCCAACTCATTTCGATGCGTTGAAATGAGCCTTTCCATTTCAATGCACACCATTCACACTTCCAACTGCCAACATCATCAGGATATCTCTGCCCACGGCTTCTTTGACTGCAGAAGCCCACTCTGCTCATGGGCCTAGCAGGCTAGAACCTACAGAGTAGCCCTCAGCCAGTGGCTGACCAGGGTTGGTGTATAAATACCCCAGCTCCCTCACCCTCAGGTGAGAAGACTCTGAGGCTCATGCTCTATGTTGCCTCCCAGAGGTCCCCTGTGGGATTACTTCCAGCTGTCCACAGTGACCCATCCATAGCCTCTGGCTCTTCCCTGCTGCTGTCCCTATGCTCCTGCAACTACTTCCCAGGATCTCCTTCCGAGCCAGTTATTTGCCTTTATATCCTGTCTCAGGATCTGTTTTAGGCAGTAGCCAAATCAAGTCAGAGTGGTCCAGCAACTCCTCAAGGAGCACAGGATTTAGATGGTGTTTTGGTCTCTTCAGGCTGCTATACCACGGTATCATAGACTGGGCTGTTTATTTATTAATAAACAGAAATTTATTTATCTGGGTTCTAGAGGCTAGGAAGTCTAAGATCAAGAAGCTGGCAGATTTGGTGTCTGGTGACATCGCATTTGGGCTGGCTTCCTGGTTCACGTTCTTAATTGGTGCCTTCTAGCCATGTTCTAACAAGGCAGAAGGAGTGACCTTCCCAGGGCCTCTTTTGTAAGGCCACAGATCCCATACATGAGGGCACCACCCCATGATCTGATCACCTCTCATAGGTCCTACCTCCAAACACCATCACACTGAGGGTTAGGATTTCAACATATGGATTTGGGGGGAGTGGGGCATCAACATTCTATCTATAAGAAGTATCAGAGCTGAGGTTTGACTCTAGCTTCCCATGACCCCAAAGCCTGTGTTTTCAACCGTAAAACAGATGCATTACCAGGCAGTGCTCCAGGTCTCTTTCTGTACATGTGCCCAAGAAGGGCAGAGCTGCTTCCTGCCCTTCCTGGGACAGAAGAAGAAAGAAGGCCAGTGGACCTGAAGAGACTCGCCTCACATTCAAGAGCCAGTGGAGGCTGGGCACAGGCTCTCCTAACTCCTTGTCTGATGCTCTCAGCAAACCGAACAGGCAGACCTCTGGAACCTCCGCGACAGCAGGCTGCTGGCCCATTACACCCAGCCGGAAGAGAAGCACCTAACTTCTCCCGATTTGCTCAGCCCACTTCCAGCATGTGCTAATATGCGAGGGTGGCACCAGGGAGGGTGTCATCTGGCAGCGCCATCCTTCATGTGGAACATTAAGCTGAGGTCCTGCACAATCCTGAACATTAACCATCCCCTGGTACCCATGAAGAAGAGCTACGGGTTTTATTAACCTCGGTGTCCTGGACGCGCTGCGCAAGGAGTGCCATCATTAACCCACCTCCAGACAGAGGACAGGGGCCTCTTTGCTAGCTCTGTTCCAAGCACACAGGCACTAAGAAATGCCGTCAATAATTTAAGGAAACTACCAAAACGTGATCATAAAGGACATAACTTCACCTCAAGGATGGTGATCCATAAAGATTTTGTGATAGTAAAAACTCTGCTTTGTTCTGTTACAAGCCCTTTGAAAGTTTCTGTCTCTCCCTCCCTCTCTCCCTCTTTCTCTCTGCATGTGTGTTTTGAGGTGGGGGTGAAGTCCTGTAGTCTTGTTCCTGCAATTGGGATTTAGCTGAACTCATGGTTTAATTATTCCTAACATCATGGCCATAGTACGACCCATTAACAGCAGCTCGGCCTGCGTTAGGAAGTCCCCCCGGTAATCTCAGAAACACATCATACCTCTCATTTTTTTTCTCCATGTCAGAGATTTTTTTTCTCTCTACTTCCAGACATACGGCTTCATTATAAAAATGGAACAAGCACAAGAGCACCCCTCCGTCCTGACACAAGTTGAATTTAAACAGATCCAGTCGAGCCGCCCCACGAAGCCCGGTTGCTCGCGGCTTCGCTTCATGAATGTCTCAATTCCTGGGCTGGTTGATGCACTTTTAATTTGCATCCTTTACGGAGGCTTACAATTTGCAGCTGACAGACAAGGAAAGGGGAGGGTTATTTCAGGGCAAGGAATGACGATCCAGGATCCTAGGAGAGGAAATTCCTTCTCAAAGGGAGACAGACCTTCGTGACAGTTTTATACATGAAGAGGCAGGTGGCATAAGAGAAAGAGTAATTAACTACATGTATATGGCTTTTTCCTTTCAAAAAAAAACCCTGAAGGAGTGGTGGAGGAATGGTTAAAAGCACGTGCTTTAGGTTTGGAAGAAATGGACTAACATCATGGCTTTTTTTTTTTTTTGGAGACAGAGTTTCCCTCTTGTTCCCAAGGCTGGAGTGCAATGGCAGGATCACAGCTCACCGCAACCTCCGCCTCCCGGGTTCAAGAGATTCTCCTTCCTCAGCCTCCCGAGTAGCTGGGATTACAGGTGTACGCCACCACGCCTGGCTAACTGTAGTTTTAGTAGAGTCTGGGTGCCACCATGTTGGTCAGACTGGTCTCGAACTCCTGACCTCAGGGGATCCGCCTACTCAGCCTCCCAAAGTGCTAAGATCACAGGAGTGAGCCACCACCCCCAGCCACACTGTGGCTTTTCTACTTATTATCTCATTGAGTTTTAATAGGTTGCTGAAATTCACTGCACCTCAGTTTCCTTCTCTATAACTGGAACTAATGATCTATCACAAACTTTCTTCCTTCCTTCATTCTTTCCCTCTTTCCTTTCTTCCTTTTCTCATTCTTCCTTTTCTTTTTTCACTTCTTTACTCCATTTCCCCCTCCTTCCCTCCATTCCTTCCTCCCTCCTTCTCTCCCCACTCAAATAACATATTAAACACCTACTGAATTTCAGAAATGAGACTAGGTGCTAAAGATACAGAAAGGAATAAGAGGAATCCCTGCATCCAAAGGCTTCATTCCAGCTTTGTTGAGAAATCAGCTGAGGTGTCATATAAGTAGCAGTGCTCACGTTAAAAAAAGTTATAGAAAAAAGAATGTTTTTACTATGACTGTAAAAGTATGTATTTTTTACTGTTTTTTTAAATTAGGATTGCACATAGACCAGAGTTTTCAAATTGCTCGTGCCTCCACCTACCGTAAGGGGTGGGTGTCTGGGTGGGCGAGCTGCGTAGACTACAGTGTGAGTAGCGCCTGAAGTTGTGTAGCAGAATGGCATTGGAAGGAAGAGCAAATAAAAGGTGTCACATTCTTCTCCTCACTCTCAGCCTGAATAGAAACTCTTTTTAGATGCTTTATAAATGGGGCTTGTAGTATAACAACCCACTTCAAAGGGAAAAAAAATAACAATGTTCAAAATCTACTGATCTTGGGTTCAACAAATGCCATTTCACCGAATCAGTGACCCAAACGGTCATATGGAAAGCAAGTTGCAGTTTTCTTCTTTTCCAAGAAATCTGTACAAGAAGAGTCCCAGATAGCTCTGTCCTTGCTCTGCGCACTCAGGACATGTTCAGTCAAAGGCTGAGAGACATCTGTGTTTCTGAGCCTGCCAGGTGTTGGCGAACCTGGAGCTGAGTTCAGCTTGCTTGGCAGCTTGGCTCCAGCGTTTCCCATGACAGGTACCTGTGTCTTCACACAACAACTGCTGGGCTCTCTCTGCAGGCCTGAAGTCCACCCAGGAGGAGTGATTTGATTTACACAGAGTAGTAATAACCCTCAGCAAACCCCAGCTCACCAAATCCCTCTGTAGCTCTTGGCACCGTATAAACAGCGACATGCAATTGCCCAGAGGGTCGGCTGCAGCAAAACTTGGGGAGGAGGAAGAGAGTGTGAACAGAGACAGGAGAAAAAACTTAGAAGGCCGTGCCCTACTCTATAGAGGCCAGATCAGTGCTGTTCAATGGAACTTCCTGCTAAAATGAAAATGTTCTATATCCGCACTAATCCCATAGCCACAAGCCAAATGTGGTGACTGGACCCTTGAAGTGTGGTGAGTACAACCCCAAACTAGATTTTAAAATTTTATTTTATTGTAACTTAAAATTGTTAAAGTGAACTAAATATGACCTGAGAAAGACTCCGTACTTCTGTGTTTGAGTCCTTGTGGACAAATTGCAACCTAGCTTAATAGGTAGACAAGGATGAAAACCTAACTTAGGAGTATGTGCTGTAACAGCAGCTGAGTCTTGGCCAATCCCAGCAGCTGTACT
Source organism: Plecturocebus donacophilus (assembly GCA_004027715.1). Taxonomy (NCBI): domain Eukaryota; kingdom Metazoa; phylum Chordata; class Mammalia; order Primates; family Pitheciidae; genus Plecturocebus; species Plecturocebus donacophilus. Next base: position 6,124 of record PVKP010033782.1, on the reverse strand, counting down.
TCAACAACTCATCCACTGCTGAGTGTTCAAACTGTGTTCAGACACTGAGCTGTAACCAATCCAGCCGTTCTATACCTCACTTCCGATTTCTGTACATCATTTCCCTTTTTTGGTCTAAAAATCTTCTTCCACCAAGTGGCTGCGCTGGAATCTCTGTGAATCTGCTGTGATTCTGGGAGCCATCAGATCTGTGAATCCTTCATTGCTCAATTAAATTCCTTTACATTTAATTCGGCTGAAGTTTTTCTTCTATGAGAGTTAAATAGCCTCAGGCTGTTAGTGGTCACCATATTGAACTGAGCAACTGCGAACACACCTCGAGTTTCTATGAGTAAATCAGCTCACTGCAGAAGATCATTTCCTAGTTCAATTCACCCATGTGGTTAACAGATAATTAGTGCACCTTCAGTATGAGTTGTGCACTGTGCTAGGTAAAGATGTGCAAGGAAATGTAAAGTCAGACAGGTCCCTGGTCTAAAGGAGCTGCTCATGTTCTGTTGAGAAAGTCAGCCACGTCAACCAGTAACATGCAGGGTTGTGACATGGGATGTGGACAAAGAGGAAAGAGTAGAGCAAATGCAGGAAGGCAGCCTGGAGGAGGCAGCATTTGAGCTGCTTATATAAGGTTAAAGAGTTGTTCATCTTGCAGAGAAAGAAAAGCACCTGGACAAAAGCTTGAAACCATGATGTGACCATAGATGGCAGATGACTTGTAGGGGCTGGGGTTTTGGTGTGAATCAGGCCTGAGTGGAGGCAGAGAGTCTAGAGACAACTCTTTGCATAGCGGTGGAGACCTGACAATGAAGGACCTTACATGATGTCCAAGGGAGTTGGGACCTGATCTGAAATTAGAATCCCTCGACTTTTCCTTAGATACTGGTCTTAGAGACCTTAAATGCCCTCAATAGCTCCATCCACCTTTCCTTCCTCCAAGACCAGCCTGAGTGCCACCTTCTGCAGAGACTTCCTTTGATCTTGCCTTTAAATACCAACCCCTCCCTTCTGCCATGGTGGTTTCAACTCCAACGTCTCTACTGGGCAACTTTCAACCATGTCCTTGATTTTGTTTGCCTTGCAGGTTTCTCACAAGACCTCAAAGTCTTGGTGGCTGGGACCTCACCTTTCTCATCACTTTTTGTCCCTCAGCCATTCAAGAGCAAGATAGGTGCTCAGTAAAGAACCTCCTTGGTTAATTAATTGTGTTTTCTATGTCACATCCATATTGACTTGGGCATGAACATCATCTAAATAATTCTAATTCTTGTATTACAAATGCTTGAGTTGTCTGCGCCATATCCATCCTCTGCACCTTTTATTTTGTGAAACCAACTTCAGTGCCATTCAAAGAGGCCTCTGAAGTCTGCATGACACTGAACATTGGGGAAAGCCCTGGAAATTTTTACAGGGCAGAAGATGAGAGCTCTGCAGGAATCTGTTTGGTCTTTTTACCTAAGTCTGGAGACTTTTGCCCTGAGTGATGGAGGCTACCTATAAATTAAGGTGAATCATCTCAATTACTAGTCATTACAAGACTTAGCTGTGTGATGCCAGACATCTGGTCAACTCCAAATACTATCTTTATTTCCTGAATTACTTGGCGCAACTTTCTTTCTTTTTTTTTTTTTTTTTTAATTATACTTTAAGTTCTGTGGTACATGTGCAGATCGTGCAGGATTTTTACATAGGTTTATACGTATCATGGTAGTTTGCTGCATCCATCCCTCTGTAATCGACATTAGGTATTTCTCTTAATGTTATCCCTCCCCAGTCACCCCACCCCCTGCTATTCCTCCCCTAGCTCCCCTACCCCGCAATAGGCCTCGGTGTGTGACGTTCCCCTCCCTGCATCCATGTGTTCTCATTCATGTCCTTTGCAGGGACATGGATGAAGCTGGAAACCATCATTCTCAGCAAATTCTGTGCACCTTTCTAGACCCACCATGATTCAGGCTCCCCCAGGGCTTTTCGTCTTGCTGCTGTTCCTGCATGCTATGCCTTTACCCACAGAGCTATTCCTCTTCCAAATCTCTGCTCAGATCTTCAGGTTGTCTTCCTCAACTACCCAGGCAGTCTTCGCTCTCCCTTCTGCGTTTCCCCCACACCCTTCAATAAAACGCATCTTGTAGGGTCACTAGAGAGTGAGATGAGACGGTGCCTGGATGGCACGAAAGCTCCGTCAGTGTCAGTGGTGGTTGCTGTTGTGCTACACCTTGCTTGCCTTGTACAGACTGAGCACCTACTACAGGCCAGGCACAGATGAGTGTTTTCTAAATGAGTGAAATCTATCAGGACGGTCTCTGATGAATGAGCCAGGCCTTAATCTTCACAAATCTCTGATCAAGGGTAATTTAGAAACAAAACGTATAATATTGTTAGATATAGTGAACCCCAAGTTCCTCTTCAAAGAATCAGGATGTCAGCATGTTCGGCTTTCTTATTCTTTAATTCTTCATTTTAAAGTTTAGCTTCCTTGTAGCTTCAGTAAACAACCTTCTCCACCAGTTCTAATCAGTAGTTCACAACTGTTCCCCCGTCCCCTGTTCCATCCTGCCTCATTCCGCTCACCTGCTCTGGTCACCTGCTTTGACCCCTGGTTACCTGCTCTGACCTGCCCGTAACCGTCCTTCCTGCCAAACGACCCACCCCGCCACTCCAGCCTGTACCCCTGCTCCCTTTAAGATAGCCAATCAGAATCAGACTAGACTGCGTGGTCTAACCCTAGCCAACAGGGGAACGAGACAGCAGTAGGGGTGACCTCTGTCAGAAATAAGCACTCCTTCCCCTCCCTTGTCCAGGCGTGTGCTTGCTATATTCCATCTGTGAGCCACACCCTTCTACAGAAGTAAATTGCCTCTCTGAAAAAACTTATATTTGATTGCTACTTTTTCTGCAGCGCCGAAAAAGTTTAACATATAATAATCTGACACAGATGAGCCTTCAGGGAGGCTAGTGTCAAGAGCGCGAGTTCACAAAGGTGGGCTACGGTGTTCAGAGAAGGAGCCAGCTGAGACCCTAGAGGGGATGGTCCCGGTGATAGCAGGTACGTGCAGGCAGCAGTAAGCTACCACATGGAGGTACTGGGGAAGGGCCCAGTTGGTTTGGGGTCCTCATGACTTTCTTTATACACAGCCTTGACAGGCATGAGTTAAGATCCCAGCCCTATGGCTTGAATGTTCCATGAAATATGTTAATCAAAGTTTCTCCACCTGGGCACTACTGACATTTGGACTGGGTCACTCTTGGACTCTTTGTAGTAGGGGCTGTCCTGTGTATTGCAGGACACTGAACAGCATTCTTGGCCTTCACCCTCTTGGCCACGGCACCTCCCTCTCGCGTTGTGGCAATTGCACCCAGTTTAGAAGCACTGCTTCAAGCTGAGCCTTGGTTTTCTCAGCTATAGAATGGGGATAACAGTTCCAGAAGATAGGCCCCAGCAGTCATTGTTAAGATCAATGGGAGTTAACATTTATGAAAGGGTCCTAGTCCAGAGCTTAACAGCTGTGCCAAAGGACAGAGGAAAGACGACCTTCCCCCATTCCCACTCAGTGAGTTCTGGGAGGCGGCACTGGAGATAATAAGGGAAGAGGTGATCCATCAGTGCTTGTCCTGAAATCCCACAAGAGTCAGCAGCTTGGGCTTTGCCTTGCCCGGTAGGTATGTAAATAGGGGATTATCAGGGTCAGCATCTGTGAGAGTTAAAGCAGGAAGTCCTTACAGCTTCCTGTAAAAACACAAGTGACAAACTTGGATAAACAGTAAGCAGAGGAAAAAAAATTCCTATATCACTGCCAGCCCCCAAGAAGGCTCTCTCTCTCTTTTTCTTTCTCATAAACCCATACACACCTCCCACAACAAGATGGGACATAAAATAGTTGCTAAGAGCTTCCATTATGGAGTCAGATCTGTGCTCGAGTACCAGCTCTGCTACCTGTGAGCTGTGCGATTTTGATCCAGTTACTTTACCTCTCCGAGCTACAGCTTTCTCTCTTTAAGCAGGGATAAAAATGAGACATACTTCATAGAGTTATTACGAACATTAAATAAAATAACATGTCAATAATGTATGTATTTCACACACAGATAATGTCCACTGTGGGATCAGGTGCCTGAAACCCAGGAAATACTCAAGTAATATTAGTTATTTTCCTTCTTAGTAATAATACGGTCAACAATCTTTCCCAAGAGGCAAACCCCACTCTGCCAGGGGAAGGGTAGTTTTAGAGAGTAAAGCACATTATTATAACACATCACCCATTGGAGAAGAAAGATCAGCAAAAGTAGGCCAGATCTGGGGGGAGTCAGCAGGTATGATGGGAAGGTAAGAAGATGAGCTTTGGGGTCCACACACCTGAGTTCAGATCCTGGCCCCACCACCAGCTGGACAAATGCCCTCAGCTGTCTGAGCTCACAAATTCATCCTTTCTACACCTTTTAGATCACTGCCTAGGCTAGCACTGCCTTCACCAGCTTTGTGGTTGAGGGCGTTCACTTACACATTCTCCTACTTATCCACTTAGCAAACACTGGCTCAGCTCTTGTTCTCCGCCACACACTAAACCAAGAGTGAGAGTGTCTTAATCCATTTTGTGTCGCTACAAAGGAATACCTGAGGCTGGGCAATTCACAAAGAAAAGAGATTTATGGCCGGGCGCGGTGGCTCACACCTGTAATTTCAGCACTTTGGGAGGCCGAGGTGTGTGGATCATGAGGTCAGGAGATTGAGACCCTCCTGGCCAACATGGTGAAACCCTGTCTCTCCCAAAAATACAAAAATTACCTGGGTGTGGTGACTCATATCTATAATCCCAGCTACTTGGGAGAACTGTTTGAACCCAGGAGGCAGAGACTGCAGTGAGCTGAGATGGTGCCACTGCACTCCAGCCTGGCGACAAAGCGAGACTCCGTCTCAAAAAAGAGATTTATTTGGTTCACAGTTCTCAAGCTGTACAAGAAGCATGGTACCAGAATCTGCTCATGGAGGACGGCAAGGGCCTCAGGGATCTTCTGCTCATGGTGGAAGGCAAGGGAACCAGCAGGTCACATGGCAAGAGAGGGAGCCAGAGAGAAGGGAAGGTGCCAGGTTGTTTCTAACCATCAATCAGATCGCATGTGAACTAATAGAGTGAGAGATCACTCATTACTGTGAGGAAGGCACAAAGCCATCCGTGAGGGATCTGCCCCTGTGACCCAAACACCTCTCACCAGGCCCCACCTACAACACTGGGGGTCACATTTCAACATGAGATTTAGAGGGGACAAATATCCAAACTCTATCAGTGGGATACGGAGGTAAATAAGACAGGGACTGACGCTCAAGGAGCTTAAAAGCTAGAAGGAAAAGCAAAGTCTCAAAGAGATGGTTTGGGGAAAAGACAAGTCATAAGGGCCAGGCACGGTGGCTCACGCCTGTATTCCCAGCACTTTGGGAGGCTGAGGCGGGTGGATCATGAGGTCAAGAGATCGAGACCATCCTGGTCAACATGGTGAAACCCCATCTCTACTAAAAATACAAAAATTAGCTGGCCATGGTGGCACACGCCTGTAGTCCCAGCTACTCGGGAGGCTGAGGCAGGAGAATTGCTTGAACCCAGGAGGCGGAGGTTGCGGTGAGCCGAGATCGTGCCATTGCACTCCAGCCTGGGTAACAAGAGGGGAACTCCGTCTCAAAAAACAAAGATAAGTCATAGGTAAAGAAGCAGTTGGAAGCCAAGATCAAAATGCAGGTTTATTAATCAAGATAAACTGCGTTAGACTATGTCATAAAAAATAACCTCCAAATCTCTAGAACTGAAAGATGTACATGTACATGACAACCACTGCAGGATCAGGCAACTCCTCCAGGACTCTAGTTCATGTGTTGTCTTAACCTTCTAAACTGTTCAAATTGTATGGTATTTCCATGTCATAGGATGTCCCCGGTCACTGAGGCAGAGGAAGAGAGACCATAGGAAATCCTGCACCAGCTCTTGAATGCTTCCCTCCAGAAGTACATGTTTATTTCCCTTCGCATATCATTGAACAAAGCAATTCACATGCCCAGGCTTAATCTCACAGGACTGTGTGTCCTGAAGGAAGGGAGAACTAGAAATCTTTGAGAGAAGCTCTAACATTGACCTCAACCATG
>PVKP010033781.1:0-24755 GCA_004027715.1 Plecturocebus donacophilus | reverse complement strand
TAGGTGAGTGGAGGGATGTGTAAGAGGGAGGGATGGGTGGGTGGACAAATGGAGTGATGGGCAGATGGATGAATGGATGGTGAGTGCATGGATGGATAGGATGGATGTGTGAGAGAGAGATGGATGAATGATCTGGACTACAGAGAGCTCCACAGCTCCTCTGAGGAGCTTAGAGATCATTAGGGGTTCAGGGGAGGCCAAGTGGCCCCACGTGAATCCATCTAAGTATTGGTCTCCGTAGGGTTGCTTTGGAAAGAAAACAGTTTTATGGCTAAAAGTAATCCGGAAGCCTCTGCTCTAGTCCAGTCTCTGCAACTCACAGATTTTGAGAGCCAGAGAGGGGAGGGGCCTTTTCCAGAGTCCCACAGCCAGTTAATGGCCAACCTGAGCCTGGGCCCACATCTTCTGACTTCCAGACCAAGGCGTCTCCTCCACCGACTCTGCCTCCTGTGGTTCGCGTGAGGCTCCCATCTCCCCCTCTTCTTTTTCCAGGGGAAGGAGAAGTTCCTGGGCATCCTGAACAAATACATGGAGATTCATGGCACTGTGTATTATGAGAGCCAGCGGCCCCCCGAGGTGCCAGCCTTCGTGAAGAACCACGGCCTCTTACCGCAGCCCGAATTTCAGCAGCTGCTTCGCAAGGCCAAGGTGAGCTCCCATCCCCCGCACCATTCTCACACCTGCTGGCTGCGGACACTGAGGTCACCACCCAGGCCTGCCACCACCACTCAGGCCCCTTCCACATGTGGACACACCCCAGCATGCTCTGCTGCCCTGAGCCCCACATCTGGCCAGAGCCCAGGGGCAGAGATTGGGGTGCCCACCAGGCAGGAGAGGCCCAATAGAGAAGGGGCCCTGGGCAGGGCCAGCAGAGCAGCAGAGCTGTGGCTCAGTGATGGGGAAGTGGAGTTGGGCTCCCACCCACCCCCTTGCAGTACCAGTCTAGCCAGATGGACTCCTGGGTCAGGCCTAGCTTTTGGAGACACTGAGCCGGGGTGGTTGGGTGGGTGGAGAGAGGGCTCCTGGCTAGAGTGCCATTGAGCCACTACTCCTGAGTGACTGCTTCAGGGGCCCCTGACCTGAACTCCTGGAGCAGCAATTGGCACAGTAGGTAGAACCCTGACTGGGCCCTGGAGAGTCTCCAGCCAGCTTCTAGGCACCCCTCACCCTCTTTTTTATGAGACAGGGTCTTGTTGTGTCACCTACGCTGGAGTGCAGTGGTGCAATTGGGGCTCCCTGCAACCTTGTACTCCTAGGCTCACACAGTCCCCTCACCTTAGCCTCCCGAGTAGCATTGGCATACACCACTACACCTGGCTAGTTTTTAACTTTTTTGTAGAGATGGTGTCTTCCTACTCTGCCCAGGTTGGTGTTGAGCTCCTGGGCTCAAGCGACCCTACCATCTCGGCCTCTCAAAGTGTTGGGATTACAGACCGGAGCCACTGCACCTGGCCCCAGGCCCTCTCTTGATCTCATCATAGCTTCTTTCCCAAGGGATCGTGTGTGTGTGTGTGTGTGTGTGTGTGTGTGTTTTGGGGTCAGTGGAGATGCTCACGTGCAGTGAATAACCTGAACAACCTCACAGAACAGCCCTGGATTCAGAGTCATTTATTAATTGCCTTCCAGGCCAGCCCTGTGCACTCCTAGCATAAGTTACTTGAAAAAAAAATAATTTCGGCTGGGCGAGGTGGCTCACACCTGTAATCCCAGCACTTTGGGAGGCCAAGGTGGGTGAATTACCTGAGGTCAGGAGTTTGAGACCAGCCTGGTCAACATGGAGGCCCTGTCTCTACTAAAATGCAAAAATTAGCTGGGTGTGGTGGTGAGTTCCTATAATCCCAGCTACTCGGGAGGCTGAGGCAGGAGAATCGCTTGAACCCCAGAGGCGGAGGTAGCAGGGAGCCGAGATCGTGCCACTGCACTCCAGCCTGGGTGACAGAGTGAGACTTTGTCTCAAAAAAAAAAGAAAATAAAAATTTAAAAAATTTCAATTTTATTTTCGGTTCAAGGGGCACATACGCAGGCGTGTTACCGGGTCTATTGCATAATGCTGAGGTTTGGGCTATGAAGGCTCTCGTCACCCAGGTAGTGAGCACAGCACCCAACAGTTCCCTCCTCCCCACTGCAGTGGTCCCCAGGGTCTACTGTTGCCATCTTTATGCCCACAAGTAGCCAATGTTTAGCTCCCCCTTTTAAGTGAAAATAGGCAGTATTTGGTTTCTGTTCCTGCTTTAATTCACTGAGGATGTTGGCCTCCAGCTGTGTCCCTGTTGCTGGAAAGGACACGGCTCTGTCCTTTTTTATGTCTGCATAGGATTTTATGGTGTTTGTGTACCATAATTTCTTTATCCAATCCACCCGTGATGGGCACCTCTGTTGGTTCCATGTCTTTGCTATTGTGAACTGCCTCGCACAAGTTAGGTGCTCAATGAATGTTTTGGGGATGAGTGAGTGAAGGTTCTTGGCGGTCTCTTACAGGTACGAGCCTGGAGCTTTCTTGGCTTGAAACCCTTACTCTTCTCTTCCCCCCTCCAGAATCATAAATCATAGCCTGATAGAGCAAGAAGAGACCACTGATAATACCTAATTGGACCCCCTTGTTTCACAAATGGGGAAACTGAGGCCCAGAGATGGGAAGCGCTTGCCCGTGGCACAAGATGGCCTGGGCTGGCTTTTCTGGCCCAGCTGCCTCCTGTGAATATCCCGAAGCCCAGCCTCGTCCCCGGCATCCTGGGCTCTTGGGCGGTGGCAGCCCAGCCCTCCCTGATCACCGCGGCCCTTGACTCTGCAGCTCTTCATCGGGTTTGGCTTCCCCTACGAGGGCCCCGCCCCGCTGGAGGCCATCGCCAATGGCTGCATCTTCCTGCAGTCCCGCTTCAGCCCGCCGCACAGCTCCCTCAACCACGAGTTCTTCCGAGGCAAGCCCACCTCCAGAGAGGTGAGTGGAAAGCACCCTGGTCCCCGATCAGGAGGGGCCGGGACAGAGACCCCTGCAGGTCCTGGAAGAGGCAGATGAGATGTAGGGCAAAGGGCGAGAGGGGACCATTGGATGGGGTGCTTTCCTTTGTCCCTGCCCCATTGGCAGGCCCAAGGGGCAGCTGGGTGCGGTCTCTGCCCTGGCCAGGTGTTCTCCCAACATCCCTATGCTGAGAACTTCATCGGCAAGCCCCACGTGTGGACAGTCGATTACAACAACTCAGAGGAGTTTGAAGCAGCCATCAAGGCCATCATGACAACTCAGGTGAGAGCAGCCACATACAGTCGGGACCACCACTAGCCCACACTGTTTGTCCTCACTCGGATTAGAAAACGATGCCCCTCTGGGTGAATTCAGGCCTGAGGTGGCAAATGTGTCCATCCCTCCCCTGGTCAGACACAGCCCTGAGGCAGGGCATGTGGATTGGAGAGTGGAATTGGGGCCTGCATGTATCTACTCAGGTGTGATGAGTGGTGAATGCCTTTGTGCAGTGAGCAACCTGCACAACCTTCCATGGTAGCCCTGGATCTCGAATTGTTTATGGAGCACTTCTGAGGACCAGGTGCTAAGGGAATATTTTCACGATGAATGTGTGGAGGTTCTTTAAACACTGCTGCAGGTGTGGGTTTCTGACCTTCCCACAGCACATTTCAAAATATAATGTGCGCACAGACCATCTGTTAAGTGCAGGTTCTGACTCAGCAAGTCTGGGTGGGACTAAGCTCCTGACTTTCTAGGATAGAGGTGGTGCTAATGGTGCTGCCCTGGGGCAACGCTTTGAGTAGTGAGCGTGGGTGCTGGTGTGTGTAGGTGCACACGTGTGGGCTGGGTGAGATGAAGAGGGGCTGTGCCTGATGCTTATCTCCATGGCGGGCACCTTTTCAGCTTTTGATCGTTCCTTGTGCTTGGCCAGTTCCTTCACTCTGGGGAGGCTCAGACCTGGTGAACGAGAGAGCTTCCTCTCACTGTGGTCCTCCCGGATCCCCTTCTTACTGTAGTTCAGATAACAGGCCGAGCAAAAATAATCACTCCAGGCCGGCTGCAGTGGCTCATGCCTGTAATCTAGCGCTTTCGGAGGCCAAGGCAGGCGGATCGTTTGAGGCTAGGAGTTTGAAACTAGCCTGGCCAACGTGGCAGGTTTCTCAAGGCCATGGACCGCCTGAGATTGGATTTCTCCAGGAAGTAACATGAAAACAGGGGTTTCAGTAGTAGTTTATTTTGGAAGCAACCCTAGGAAGCAGGCACTGAGATGCCAGGTGAGTCAGGGTGTGTATCAGCAGGTGGCACCTGGAGCTTGTCACCACGGGGCCTCTGGGAGATGAGGTGGGTCACATTCCAGAGCTGTCCTGCATGAGCAGAAGGCTAGGGTAGGTACACTCCTCCTCCCATCCGTCCGTGGCTGAGGGCGGCGCCTGGGATGCTAATTTCTAACACTTTTGGCCTGCACACGGATGGACTCAGCAGGCCAGAGAGCCCTGAGGTGGAGTCACAGGTGACTGAGGGTGGGGTGCCGACATCCCTGCTGCATGCAGGGAGAGGCTGTGTGACCTGGTAATGCTAGGTCCTAGCAAAGCTCCGGCCTAGACAGAGTGGGGAGGGTGGGGGATAAAAAACTCCCTTGCCAGCTGTCAACCCAGTGTTGTCCCTGTCCTGGGCTGCTGGCTTCAGTTCTGGCAAGACCTTGTAGAGCAAAAACAAATAGAGGCCAGGCGCAATGGCTCACACCTGTAATCCCCGCACTTTGGGAGGCTGAAGTGGGCGGATCACTTGAGGCTAGGAGTTTGAGACCAGCCTGGCCAACTTGGTGAAACCTCATGTCTACTAAAAATAAAAATAATAATAATAAAAAAATTAGCCAGGCATGGTTGGCCTGTGATCCCAACTACTCAGGAGGCTAAGACAGGAGAATCGCTTGAACCCAGGAGTTGGAGTTCAACCTTAGTGAGCTAAGGTTGTGCCACCGCACTCCAGCCTGGGCAACAGAGCAAGATTCCATCTCAAAAAATTAACAAAAAAACAAAACGAAAACTAAATAGAAACTTGGCCCCTTGGCCATGCCCTAGGAAGAGGGCCAGGTGTTTGACTGGTACCAGTTTACAGGCTTAAATGGGGCTAGAAGCACCAGTGCCAGGAAGGAGGCCTTAGGTAGGGACCTCAGTGCATAGAAAAGAAGAGTGAAGGGGGCTAACTGATTAATTTCACTGCCGGAAACTGACCAACCCCAGCCCACTGCATGGGGAAGCTGGCAGCAAGGCATACAAGTAGGGAAGGGGCCCCTCCCAGCCCACAGTCTCCTCTGGCTCCCTCTCCCCACTTCTCCACCCACCTCCCTCTGCTCTCCTCCCTCTTCCCCCTTGCAAAGCATTCCTCCAAGGCTTCTACAGAGGGGCTGGGGAGGGGCACTGCATGGACTTTTCCAATGCGGGGAGCAGGGTTTGACCCAACCTCCAAGACACATTGAATGTGGATAATTCCACCCTGTGGTTCCCCCCAGAGGACCTGAAATCGGGGTTCGGGGGAGGGCTGTGTGTGTGAAGGTGCTGGGGTAGTCTCTGGTATTTCTGGTTGGATGCACAAGAAATTGGTAACCAGGGGAAGGACTGAGTGTCTGGGGTGGGAGGAAACTTCCTTTTCACTGCTTTCCTGTTTGATTTTTTTTCTTTTTACGTGAACATCTACTTAATTTTGTTAATTAGTTAATTAAAAAATAACAATTACAAAAGGATTAAGGAACCAAGGTGTTGCAAATCCGACCAGCTGAGACTTGTGCTGGGCCTCAAACCAGCTGAGGCCCCTCTGCCCTCAGCCCCTCCCTTCTGTGGGCCCCACCCCTCCCCATAACAGTTCACCCCTTCTTAGCTCACAGCAGCTCAAAAACGTTCATGTGCCCAGGCTGGGTGTGGTGGCTCGCGCTTATAATCCCAGCACTTTGGGAGGCCGAGGCAGGTGGATCCATGAGGTCAGGAGTTTGAGACCAGCCTGGCCAACATGGTGAAACCCTGTCTCTACTAAAAATACAAAAATGAGCTAGACATGGTGGCAGGCACCTGTAATCCCACCTACTTGGGAGCCTGAGGCAGGAGAATCACTTGAACCAGGAAATTGGAGATTGTAGTGAGCCAGGTGACACTACTGCACTCCAGCCTGGGCAAAAGAGCAGGACTTCGTCTCAAAAAAAAAAAAAAAAAAAAAATTCATGTGCCCAAGTCACCTGGGGAGGGGCTTAAATGCAGATTCTTGAGCCTGTCCCACCCCTTCCCATTTAATAGGACCCAGCTTCACCTGGGAATCTGCATTTTAGACAAGAACTCTGGGTAATTCTAATAATCCTATTTTATTATTTTAATTTTCTTTTTATATTATTTGAATAGAGATGGATGGGGTGTCTCACTTTGTTGCTCAGGCTGGTCTCGAACTCCTGGGCGCAAGCAATCCTCCTGCCTTGGCCTCCAAAAGTGCTGGGATGACAAGCATGAGCCACCAGGCCCAGCCTAATATTTCAATTTTAGAAAACAGATTTAGGGACAGCTGGTGGAGGTTGAGAGCAAATGAGGGCTGCCCTCAGGGGGAGTGGCGTGTTTGCAAGTCACATGGCCTTTTACAGGGAGAGGGAGGAGAGGCCAGGAGGGGGCGTAAGAGGTGAGAAGAGGGAGACCTAAGTCACAGCCCAGCTGGCCCCGCCCTGACCGCCAAGGAAAACCTGGGCCCGGCGCCCCCTCTGTGTCTCTGCACCTCCCCGGGTTGGCCTGTGGGCACCTCTGGGTCCAGAGCAAGGCCATTCAAGGTGATGTCAATGCCTCCCTGCTGTCACTCCCGCAGGCCAGCAGTTCCCAGGCAGGGCCAGCACCTGTCACTCTGTCAAGACTGATTAGGGCACGCACCTGTAATTAGACCTAATGGGGGTGATTTCCAGGCCAGGCAGGCTGGTTCCGCAGGCAGGAGATTTGTGGCAGGCGGAACGTCCCCCGGCTGCGAGTGTTCACTTCACACAGGGACCTTTGAATTACCTTGTGACAAGGGCTTCAGACACAGGAGCGAGAATAACTGAGAGATTTGCTGTCACGGAGTGGGGAGGCAGCGTTCGGAGGGGAAAGCTCTTCTCTGAGGAGTTTTATTTATAACCTTGGGAGTGAAGCCTTGTTCCCGCAAGACCCCCAGGGGCGTGTGGGGCTCAGAAGCTTTCGGGACTTCGTCATGAGTGTCTGGGGAGTCAGCTGGGGCAGCAGCCAGGGGTTTCTTGGGTCATCAGCTCGGGAATGAGGGCAGGTCGGGACAGGGCTGTGCAGAGCACGGGGCTCAAAGGCGGGGCTGAGGATGGGAACTGCGGATTCTCTGGGACTTCAAAGTTGCCCCAGCGTGAAGAATACCCATGCAGAGTGCCAGGGGAAGTCAGTGCTGGGGGAAGGTCTGACTTCAAGGGGATCAGTGGCGGCTGCTTCCCTGGGACCCTTGAGTGTCAGGATGTCCCCTTGGCCAGAAGCCCCAGGACAGGTTTCCTAAGAAGTGGGTACATAGGAAGCAGGACCAAATGTGATGCCATTGAACTTTCTCGTACTCCCCAGTTCTGATGAGGAAGAAAGGAGGTGGTTGCAGGCTTGAGCCAAACGGTTAGATTTTACCCGATGGCTAAGGACAGGAAAGTGCTGTCGTTGCTAGGTGGTGGGCGGGGCCGGGGCGGGTGCCACCAGGTGTGCTGGGTGGGGAGGTTGAAGGCTGAAACAGACCTTTCTCTGAGTCTGAGATGGCTCCTCCCTGGGTCCTGACCGCTGCCCCTGCTCATCTAGGTCAGTGGTTTGCTCTACGGTGGCTCTGCACTGGGCCTGAGAAGGTTAATGGAACAAGAAGGGGATGGTTGGTTAAGAAGTGGGGAGGAGGTGGGGGTGCCTCTATCACCTCTTCCCTCCATTCCCCTGGCTTCCTGGACCCCAGCTACTCCATGCATCTGCCCACAGGGCAGGTTACTGGGTGACTATTAGATATTTATGTATTTATTTATTTTTGAGACAGAATCTCACTCTGTTGCCCAGGCTGGAGTGCAGTGGCATGGTCTCGGCTCCCTGCAACCTCCGCCTCCCAGGATCCACCGATTCTCCTGCCTCAGCCTCCCAAGTAGCTGGGATTACAGGCACCTGCCACCATGCCCAGCTAATTTTGTATTTTTAGTAGAGACAGGGTTTCACCATGTTGGCCAGGCTGGTCTGGAACTCCTGACCTCAGGTGATCCATCCACCTCCGCCTCCCAAAGTGCTGGGATTACAGGCATGAGCCACCACGCCCAGCCAACTATTAGATATTTAGACAGACAGCCTGAGGCCTCTGTTCGGAGGTTTGTGCCTGGTGAGGGCAGGGTGCTTTACAAAAGTCATCTCATTCCCGCCGACTGGGAGATGCTCCTGTGTTCCTCTTCGTGAATGTTCCATGTCTTGGGCAGGATACAGGCAGAGCTGGGGTGCCTTTTCATTCATGGCTATTTCCTCAGCATTCACTGTATGCCAGGCACTGTGCCAGGTACCAGGGATTCAATGTGAACGAGCCATAGTCCCCACTCTCAGGGGGTTCATGAGTTCATGAGAGAGATGAGGAATGAACAGGAGATGGTAACACAGGTGCCATTCTGTGCTGGGGGAAGTCGGCGGTGCTGGAGCCACCAAGGGAAATGGGCGTGTAACAGGAGTGGGGTGGGGCTCAGGGACAGCTCCCTGGAGTAGGTGATGCCTAAGAGGGTGGGTGGGCTGTGGGAAGAGGAGGTGTCATAGCCCAGGAGGGGACAGAGCGCTGAGCTTTGTGCTCAGTGGAGTTGGGACCAGGACCGGGGAGGGAGTGGGGATGGTGTGGGCCTCATGGGTCCTGAGCAAGTCCCTGAGGGCCTCTGGAGGGTTTGCCGGGGAACAGGGTCTCTGGGCTGGGTGGAAGGGCCAGGTGGACGGGGTGGTTGGCTCCCTAGGCATAGCACAGGATGTGAGAGCCCCCCAGACCTGCACCCCCAGTGCTAAGTGTGGCAGGCCCCCGGCAGCTGGGCCTCCTCCTGCCCCATGTGTCTGCCCATCCCTCCCACAGGTAGACCCCTACCTACCCTACGAGTATACCTGCGAGGGGATGCTGGAGCGGATCCACGCCTACATCCAGCACCAGGTCGGTGAGCCCTCTGTCTCTGCCCCAGACCCCTCAGACCAGAGGAGAGGGCTGAGCGAGCTTCGTGATCTGCCCAGGGCCCTGCACCCGTGAGACCATCCAGCTCCCTGCTCCCTCCTCCAGCCTGTCCAGGCTCTTTTCCCAGAGTTCCCTCAGGGCTGGAGACAGGCAGGCCTGACCGTGGGTGGGCGTGTTAAGTGGCACTGCTCGGGGCGCCCCTGCCCTGGGCCCAGCTCTAAAGCCCAACTCCAAGGCACTCAGAAACACAAAGACTTTCATTCTTAGAAAACAGTGGTTTGAAAGTCTGGTAACTGGGATTTGGTAACTGAATGGGAAGTGAAGATCCCCCGCCCACCCGCTAAGGATGACGGTGAGACTGGAATGGGAGATGAAAATCTCTGCCCTGAGAAATCAGAGGATAGTCCCACTATTTCAAAAGCTCAGCCACCCCCAGCCCCCGAGAGAGTGTCCAGGCAGGCAGCTGTCCCGGGAGGACACTCCCTTCTCCTCCCACGAGTGCTCAGAGTGCCTGGAAGTCATGGGTGAGGAGGAGGGAGTGCCCAGTTCTGGCCCCCTGCTGCATGCCAGCAGATCTAAGCCACCACGAGGACTGCAGGTGGCCCAGACAGAGCACGGCTCTGCAGGCTCTGGGTCTCCAGGGTGGTGCCTGGAGTGGGCCTCCGGCTCAGGGCCCTTGGGCAGGTGGCTGTATGGCCGTTAGAGATTTCCACTAATAGGCTGGGCATGGTGGCTCACACCTGTAATCCAAGCACTTTGGGAGGCCGAGGTGGACAGATCACAAGGTCAGGAGATCAAGACGACCCTAACATGGTGAAACCCTGTCTCTACTAAAAATACATACACACACACACACACACACACACACACACACACACACTCTAGCAGGGCATGGTGGCACACGCCTATAGTCCCAGCTACTTGGGAGGCTGAGGCAGGAGAATCGGTTGAACCGGGGAGGCGGGGGTTGCAGTGAGCCAAGATTGTGCCATTACACTCCAGCCTGGGTGACAGAGTGAGACTCCATCTCAAAAGAAAAAAAAAGTTTCTACGGATAGTGTGTGGCCTCTCCATCTTGTCCTTGGCCTCACCAATATTAGGGGCCAAGAGAGTCCAGTTCTCCCCTGTCCCTTTACAGATGGGAATACTGAGGCCCCCAGAAGGGAAGGCATGCTGAGGTCACTGGGTGAGGGTCCAGGGCCGTGGCCAGAACCCAGGACTGTACCCAGACACCTGTGGCGGCATCCTGCAGGAAGCTCAGAAAAGCATCTGTGGGGCCCTCCAGCCCCTGGAGTTGAACCCTGCAGGGAGAGCCTCACAGCCAGCCTGGGTCCCTGTCCCCATGGTGGGCAGGGCTCGTGGGCCCCAGCGTAGAAACCAGAGCCTGACCTGAGCATCAGGACAGCTCCCGGGCAGACAGGATGCAGATGGCCCTGAATCCAAGTCCTGCTCTGCCGTCCAACCCCGAGGCCCTGGGCAGGCGCCATGACCTCTCAGCCTCCATTCTCCCTGTAAGTGACCTGGAGACACGAGTGTCCATTGGAAGTCAATGAAATAATGCAGGTAAAGCTACCTGATATTCAGTAAGCGCCCATTAGTGGTGGCTGGTACTGTGGCTTATACTGGCAGGGCCCCACCTTCAGGTGTCCCCCGGTGCACCTGGCTGGCGTTTCCCTACCTAACGCTGCTCCCCTCCTCGCAGGACTTCTGTACAGCTCCAGGCCACGCCCCACCAGGGGCCCATGCCCCGCAGAGCCCTTTTGTCCTGGCCCCAAATGCCACCCACCTCGAGTGGGCTCAGAATGCCAGCTTGACCCCGGGGGCCTGGCCCCCGGTGAACTCCCTGCGGGCCTGGCTGGCCGTGCCTGGGAGGGCCTGCACCGACACCTGCCTGGACCACGGGCTGATCTGCGAGCCCTCCTTCTTCCCCCTCCTCAACAGCCAGGACGCCTTCCTCAAGTGAGTGTGGGTCCCCACTCCCCAGCCCCCGTCCTTGCTGGCCCAGCGGGCTCACCATGAGCTCTCACACCTAGAACTGGCCCTCAGCCCTTCCAGCGGTGGGGGATTCAATGCTTTCCAATGAGTCAGGAAGGACCCAGAAGGGACCCTGCAGGCCAACATCCAGGTCACTGCTGCCCCACTCTTGGCCAAGCCTTAAACTACAAGGAAGGCTCCTTCAAGTCCCTGCTCTCCTTCACCCACTCAGCCCCCCGCCCAGCCTATTTGGGCATTGTCTAGCCCAGACCATGAAAGCTGTCCCTGGTGTCACGGCAGGCAGCTGTAACACATCTCCTTACCCAGTCTGGGATGGGGACGGGCCAGAGAAGGGGAGCAGGCAGTGCTGGACTGGGGGGAGCCCCGACCCCCGGCCCAGCCCTTCAGCCCAAGCAACCAACGCTGAGTGACGGTGCTGTGCGGTGCGTGCCAGGCTGCAGGTGCCCTGTGATAGCACCGAGTCGGAGATGAACCACCTGTACCCGGCCTTCGCCCAGCCCGGCCAGGAGTGCTACCTGCAGAAGGAGCCTCTGCTCTTCAGCTGTGCTGGCTCCAACACCAAGTACCGCCGGCTCTGCCCCTGCCGCGACTTCCGCAAAGGCCAGGTGGCCTTGTGCCAGGGCTGCCTGTGAGGCCACCTCTGCCGCCCTGCCTGGCACCCACGGCTGGCTCTCCCCTGCCACAGGAGAGAGTACCAGCAGGTCCTGGGCTCTGGCTGCTTGCCCTCCTCACAGCTCCCCCAGGCCTGAGCTTCCTTCCTTCGCCTGGAAGTGTCCAGAAGAGAGCTGTGCAGAGGATAGGAGGCCGCGGCACGCCGAGCCCGTGGGACCTCGCAGGCAGGCTCCTGGTTCTCTCCTGGGAACTCACGGCAGCATCAAGGCCAAGCAGATGTTTGGCCGCTCGGAGAGTCTGCATGGCCCAGGAACAGGTGGTCGAGGCCCCTTGCTTTGTGCAAGGCCGGATCTGGGCCAGGTGGAGAAGGGGGCCCAGTCGTTCTTGGGCCCAGGACGGGGCCTCTAGACCTGCAAGGGAGGGGAGCAGGGACCAGGCTGCCCCACAGTCCCTGAAGGGTCCGAGGGCCCCTCCCATGGACCTGGGTGGTACTTGCTCCGGGCAGGGGAAGTGGGGGCTTGCTCTCCTCCTGTGAGGGGAGCCGGGCACACAGGGCCCGCTGGCATTTGGGTCGGGGACGCAGGGACGGGGTAGGTGGAAGGCTAAGCCAAGGGGCCCTGTTCGTAACTCCCCTTAGCCCCTTCCCTCCTGATTTCCCGATTCCACCACCCTCCCTCTACACTTGGGGACCACAGTTGGGGGTGCAGGGACCACCCAGACCCTGGTTGAATTGTTTCTCTCTCCTGCTTGTTCCAACCCCTTTTCACTGTGGGCTTCTCCCAAAACCCATCCTGGCATGACCTACCACTCCAGACGGTGGATTTGTTCCAAAGCCTCAAGCCCTGCCCCTCCAAGGGGAGGTTTCCACCCCAGCCTCAGAGAACAGGCTCTGAGACCCCGCCCGGGGTGGCTTTTGTGCACCAGGCACTTCCGCAGATGTTGACTCCTCACCCCCCAGCATATTTTGCAAAGGCTTGGGATGGAGCCTCAGCCCCATGGCACGCCGTGCCTAGTTTCCAGTTGCCCTGTCCGCTTACCCAGGCAGTCCCCAACCCCGTCCA
This sequence comes from Plecturocebus donacophilus, assembly GCA_004027715.1. Lineage (NCBI taxonomy): Eukaryota > Metazoa > Chordata > Mammalia > Primates > Pitheciidae > Plecturocebus > Plecturocebus donacophilus. The sequence continues at coordinate 11,960 of PVKP010033781.1, read as the reverse complement.
TGTCAAGTCCCTTGTCCCTACCTCCAGCCTCAAACCGCCTCCAGATCCAGCCGTCCTTCTCCGAGTGGCATGCCTGCCCCAGGATGCCCCCTTCCCCTCTCCCCACGCCCAGAGCCCCGCCTGCCTCAGCGGGTCAGGCCTTCTGAACACTGCCGCCCACCCAGTTTTACAATCCTGCGCCCTCTCCGGGCAGCCCCACCCACCAACCTAGGCCTGCTCCTCCGCCCTTCCCAGGAGGCAGCCCCAGGACGCTGAGAGTTGGAGGAGGGGCCAGCCTGGACACTTCCCACGGGAGTCCCCTCCAGACCTGGCTGGCCCCTGCCCCCACAGAAACCACAAATGGCAAGAAACTCATTGGTTCCCAAGGACTGACCTGTGGGGGAAAGCAATAGAGACACTCTTTTTCTCTCTTTTTTTAAAGATTTATTTCTTGAAATAATAAATATTTTATTGGGATGTGAAATGAAGAGGAACTATGCTGGTTCTCGTCTTTTCCTGCGGCATCCAGAGCTCGCCCAGGGTGGAGGGGCAGATAGCCAGGGTCCCCAGGTTCTGCTCCATGTCACGTGGGGCACACGGGGTGCTCAGGTCTGCAGAGCTGGGCGCTCTCTGCTTCAAGCCACCCAAAAGAAGTCCCTGCTGGTGGCAGAGACCCAGGGTCATCTCCTGGCTGTTCCCGAGCTGTGACTGTAGGCACCCTGAGAAGCAGTGGCATAGTCAGTCATGTCCACCTCGGGCTGGCCTCTGCCTGCCTCCAGTTGCCTGAGACAGTGGCAGCAGGGGGTCAGAGAACACAAATCCATTTTGATAAGAGCCTGAGCCGGATAATGAGAAAATGAGCCAGTGTTTACCACCTCGGGCACTGGGCTGTTTGTCGCATGCTTCAGTAGTCATGCACTCAGCTGCCCTAGCAGGTAAGTACTATTATAGGAATCTTTCCATTTTACATCGAGAGGCACAGAGAGTTCAAATTACTTGCCCAAGGTCATACAGCTTGTAAGCAGGGAGGTGGGATTTGCTATAAAATGGGGATCACAGCCAGGCACGAAGGCTCACATCTGTAATCCCAGCACTTTGGGAGGCTGAGGCGGGCAGGTCAAGAGATCGAGACCATCCTGGCCAACATGGTGAAACACCGTCTCTCCTAAAAATACAAAAAAATGAGCTGGGTGTGGTGGCAGGCGCCTGTGGTCCCAGCTACCCAGGAGGCTGAGGCTGGAGAATGGCTTGAACCCAGGAGGTGGAGGTTGCAGCGAGCCGAGATCACTCCACTGCACTCCAGCCTGGCAACAGAGCAAGACTCCGTCTTGAAAAAAGAAAAATTGGGGGGACCCTTTTCAAGTTGCGGTGAGGAGCGGACGACTGGTCAGGGTGACAGCCTAGCATGATGACTGCGCCCGCACCATCTGTGCTCCAGGTTTTATGTGATCCTGTATTTCAGTCACTGCAAAATCAGGGCCTTCCTTCCAGCCAAGGGTTCTCTGCTGGGACAGTTTTGCTCCCAGGAGGACAGCTGGCACTGTGTTGTGTTGGATCGTCGTGACCTGAGGCACAGGTGGCATGCCATTGGGGTAGGGTCCAAGGAGGCTGGCAGCTTCCTCCAGTGCACAGGACAACCCCCCGCCAACAGGATGATCTGGTCTGAAGAGGCAGCAGCGACAAGCTTCACACACCCTGTTCCAGGCCAGTGGTTCTCAGATTTTGGCATGCGTCAGAATCACCTGATTCGTGAACTTACTAAAACGCAGGTTGCTGGGCCCCATCCCTAGAGTTCCTGATTTAGCAGGTCTCGTGTTGGGCCCTGGGATTTGAGTCTTTAATAAGCTCCAGGTAGGCGGGAGGATTGCTTGAGCCCAGGAATTTGAGACCAGTCTGGGCAACATAATGAGACCCTGTCTCTACAAAAGAAAAGGAAAAAGAGGCCGGGTGCGGTGGCTCCCACCTGTAATCCCAGCAGTTTGGGAGGCCAAGGTGGGCGGATCACCTGAGGTCGGGAATTCGAGACCACCCTAACATGGAGAAACCCCATCTCTACTAAAAATGCAAAATTACCTGGGCATGGTGGCACATGCCTGTAATCCCAGCTACTTGGGAAGCTGAGATGGGAGAATCACTTGAACCTGGGGGGCAGAGATTGTAGTGAGCCGAGATCGTGCCATTGCACTCTAGCCCAGGCAACAGTGCAAGACTCTGTCTCAAGAAAAAAAAGAAAAGAGAGCCAAGGTTGGCGGGAGGCTGAGTGGGGAGGATGGCTTAAGCCTAGGAGTTTGAGGCTGCAGTGAGCCATGATTGTGCCACTGCGCTGCAGCCTAGGCAACAGAGCAAGACCTTGTCTCAAAAAAAAAGGCCAGGCGTGGTGGCTCACACCTGTAATCCCAGCACTTAGGAGGCCGAGGCTTGAGGTATAGACCAGCTTGGGTAACACAGACCTCATCTTGTAAACAAAAAAAAACAACAACTTCAGGTGCTGCTGCTGCTGCAGGTGGCCGGGGCCCACACTTTGAGAACAGCTGGTCTAGACCAAGCAGATACTAGTAGGTATTTCAAACATGAGAGTACTAGTTTTTAGTACTAATTAAAACTCGGTACCAGTTTTTAATTGATTACGTTAACAGGTAACAGTGACTGTGGCCATTTTCTTCTGTTCCAGCATGTCATGCCAGGTGAGAGACCTCACAAAACCAAATCTGCTCACAGAGATCAAAGCCACAGGCCATCAGGATTCCTCCTGTCCCTTCGTTTTACGGATGGAGGCCGGAAAAGTCCAGGGGCCTGATCCATATCGTGTAGCTGGAGGAAGAGCCTAGATCTCCTTTTGTTTTTTCCTGAGACGGAGTCTTGCTCTGTCCCCCCAGGCTGGAGTGCAGTGGTGCGATCTCAGCTCACTGCAACCTCTGCCTCTGGGGTTCAAGCAATTCTCCTGCCTCCGCCTCCCGAGTAGCTGGGATTTCAGGTGCCCGCGGCCATGCCCAGCCAGAGTCCTGATCTCAGTTCCTCTCTGCTATGCTGCTTAAACGAGGTTGAGAAAGAGTAGCGGAACCAGGCATTTTCCATGGTCTTGTCCAGGATGGTGGATGGGGCTCAGAAACCTGGCCAAGGCCTTCTTTCAGAAACTGAGCCTAGTTAAAACAAAAAAAAAAAAAGAAAAAAGGCCAGGTGTGGTGCCTCACGCCTGTTGTCTCCAAGTTTTGGGGGGCCAAGGTGGGAAAATCCTGGGGGGCCAAAGTGGGAGAGGTAAAAGGATCACCTAAGGATCACTTCAGCCCAGGAGTTCAAGCAACATGGCAAGACCCCATCTCTACAAAAATTATTTCTGTTTCTTTGAGATGGTGTCTTACTCTGTTGCCCTGGCTGGAGTGCAGTGGCGTGATCTTGGCTCACTGCAATCTTTGCCTCCTGGGTTCAAGTGATTCTTCTGCCTCAGCCTCCCAAGTAGCTAGGATTACAGGCACCTGGTACCATGCCCGGCTAATTTTTGTATTTTTAGTAGAGACGGGGTTTTACCATGTTGACCAGGCTGGTTTCAAACTCCTGACCTTAGGTGATCCACTTGCTTCTGCCTCCCAAAGTGCTGAGATTACAGGTGTGAGCCACTACACCCAGCCTACAAAAATTATTTAAAAATTAGCCGAGTGTGGTGGCAACTGCCTGTGGTCCCAGCTACTTGGGAGGCCGAGGTGGGAGGACCGCCAGATCACTTGAGCCCAGGAGGCCCACGCTGCAGTGAGCTGTTATGATGCTGCACCACTGCACTCTAGCCCGAGTGACAGAGTGATACCCTGTCTCCAAAAAACAAACAAAAAAAGACTTTATTTTTTGAGCAGTTTTGTTCATAGCAAAGTTAGGTGGAAGATCCGGAGATTTCCTGTGTGCCACTTCGCCCACATAAACAGGTCAGTCCCTCAGTCACCCACCTCCCCTACCAGAGTGGGCCATGTGTTCCAATCTATGAGCCTACACTGACGTATCATCATCAGCCAAACACAGTTCACATTAGGGTTCACTCCTGGTGCCGTATATTCTACGTGTTTTCACAAATCTTTAATAAGATGCATCCACTATTACAGCACCATACAGAGTGGTTCCATTGCCCAAAAAAATCGTCTGTGCTCCTCCTATATATCCCTCCCTCCTCCTCACCCTGGAAAACCACTGATCTTATGACCGTCTCCATAGTTATACCTTTTCCAGATCATCACGTGGTTGGAGCCCTCTGTAGCCTCTCAGATGGGCTCCTTTCTGCTGGTAACGTGCATCTAAGATTCCTCCACATCTCATGGCTTGATGCCTCGTTTCTATTTAGCACTGAATAATATTCCATTGTCTGGATGTATCACAGTTTGTTCACAAATTCACCTACCAAAGTACATCATGGTTGACTCCATGTTTTGGCAGTTATGAATAAAGCTGTTATAAACGTTCACGGCCAAGTTTTTGACTGGAATCCATTTTCTTTTTTGCTTATAACAATCACAGTCATTTATTTTGCTCGCAGAGCCGCAATTTGGGCAGGGCTTGGTGGAGGTAGTTCATCTCCGCTTCACGTGGCATCAGCTGAGGTGGCTCGCCCAGAGGCTGAAGAATCACTTCCAGGACTGCTCACTCATGTGGCTGGCAAGTTGGTGCTGTCTGTCAGCTGGGAGCTCAGCAGGGGATTTGGGCTGGGGGCTGTGGTTCGCCTCCATGCAGGCCTTTCCAAGGCCTGATGGTGCTTCCTCCCAGCACGGCGGCTGGGTTCCAAGAGTGAACATCCCAGGAGAACAAGGTGGAAGTGAAAGGCATTTTTTTTTTTTTAAACTGGCCTTGGAAGCCACACCCTGTCAAGGCTGGCATACTCTATTGGTCAAGAGAGTCACAAAGGCCCTCCTGCTGCAGCTCATGGGGAGGGGACATAGATGCCACCTCTCAACAGGAGTGTCAAAGTCACAGAAGAAGCACTTGTGGAATGGGACATAGTGTGGCCTCTATCTTTGGAAAATATAATCTGCCAAAGATACATCGTGGTCTTCCAGCATTTCAGGACTCTTGCCCTCATCTGGTCCAAGTTGGCTCCCTTCTAAGGCCTCATTCCATCCAATGAAGGAGAAAAAGGAGAGGGAGAGTCATCTCATACCACTTCTGATCGTGCTCCATTGACCAGCGCTTAGTCATGTGGGCGTACCAGCGTTTACCCGTGTATTGTAAAGGTTTTTGCAAAGGATACAGATGAAGAGATGCATAGGGCGAGGTATGGAGGAGGGGACACAGAACTTCCGTGCCCTCCCTGGACGGCCACCTTCCAGGAACCTCCACGTGTTCAGCTATCCAGAAGTTCCTGGACACTATTTCCAACTGATTCAGGTAAATGCCAAGGAGTATGATTGCTGGATCATATGGTAAAAGTATATTTAACTTTGTAAGAAACTGCCAAGCTGTTGGCTGTAGCATTTAGAATTACCAGCCCTAAATGAGAATCCCTGCTGCTCCACAGCCTCACCAGCATTTGCGGCTGTCGGTGTTTTGGCTTTGGGCCATTCTGATAGATGTGCAGTGGTATCTCATCACTGTTTTAATTTGCATTTCCCTGATGACATATGATGTGACATATATATTTATTTGCCATCTGTGTATCGTCTTTGGTGAGGTGTCTGTTCAGGTCTTTTGCCCATTTTTTAATTGAGTTGTTTTCTTACTGAGTTTTAATAGGTCTTTATGTATCAGCCTACTTTTGAATCCTGTCTGAACTTTTTTTTTTTTTTGAGATGGAGTCTTGCTCTGTCACCCAGGCTGGAGTACAGTGGTGTGATCTTGGTTCACTGCAACCTCTACTTCCTGGATTCAAGTGATTCTCCTGCCTCAGCCTCCTGAGTAGCTGGGGTTACAGGGGCATGCAACCACGCCTGGCTAATTTTTGTATTTTTAGTAGAGACGGGGTTTCACCATATTGGTCAGGCTGGTCTTGAACTCCAGACCTTGTGATCCACCCACCTCAGCCTCCTAAAGTGCTGGGATTATAGGCGTGAGCCACTGTGCCCAGCCTGAACTTTTAAATGAAGCTGGAGGGGTGGGCTGGCTGGCAGCAGAGGGAGAGAAGTTGGGGATTAGAAAGAATTTGCAGCCCAGATGCAAGACCAGAAGTCAGTGCCAGGTAGAGCTGCAACTCCTAGGCCTTCCTCCAAAGCTGGCCACGCCTCCTTCAGCCTTGGTGCAGCTCTGAACAGTAGAGGGAAGGGCAGCCATGGCTGGCCTCGCCACCATCCTGCCAGGTGACCACCCCTCCCCACTCACAGGTGAGGAAACAGGTGTGATGAAGCCCCTCAGCCCATGGACTCACCTGAGGAGCCAATTAAACCAAAAACCAAAATATCTAGGCAGGGCCAGGTAAAGTGGCTCACACCTGTAATCCCAGCACTTTGGGAGGCTAAGGTGGGCAGATCACTTGAGGTCAGGAGTTCGAGACCAGCCTGACCAACATGGAGAAACCCCCATCTCTACTAAAAATACAAAAATTAGCTGAGTGTGATGGCACATGCCTGTAATCCCAGCTACTGGGGAGGCTAAGGCAGGAGAATCACTTAAATCCAGGAGGCGGAGGTTGCGGTGAGCCGAGATCTTACCATTGTACTTCAGCCTGGGCAACAGGAGCAAAACTCCAACTGAAAAAAGGGGGGGCCCCCAGAGACCCCTTGTGTTCCCTAACCCCACTTTCCACCTTCCCACACCCTCCCCTGGGGAAGATTTGATCTCCAGGGGGAAAGAGCCTAGGGCAGTTTGGGGTCTCATAAAAGAGGTCTGCAGGGTTTACTCACCCCTTTCTGCCACACTGGTTCCTCCATGTCCTGTCCTAGCACTCTCTAAAAGGAAATCGACATATTCCCTTAAAGTGGGGGGTCCTCCTTTCAGGACTGTGCTGGGAGAGGCTGCCTTGCTCCTCCGTGGCTGTGCAGGCGCAGTCCCCGCTGCCCCATCCTGACAAGCCCGGCTTGGAAGGGAAGACGGGATGGAAGCCCGGTCACAGTTCTTGCAAGAGCACCGAGCTCCCGGCCGGGCTGGCACCCAGCACCCTACCCTGACGCTGGGAGACTTCCTCACTTCCTCTTAGTTTGCAATTCCGCTTCCTCCTCTGTAAAATAAGGGACATCGTCCTGGGTCACAGGTGTTTTGAGGAGTAAAGGGGCAAGGCAGTGAGCCTCCAGGTGCTGCCCCTGAGAGGAGGTGGGTGTTGATGACTGCAGGACACTCAGCTGCTCTCGGGAGCCGCGCTGTCTCCAGGGGCCAGGAACTGCTGTCCTCCTGGCAGGAAGGCGCAGTAAGGCTCAAGCGGGCCCTGGCTCCCAGCCCGCTGCCACCCAAGGTTGGAAACCCCAAACCTGGGAGGCCTTCTCCTCACTGCAGCTTCTGGGGGTGGCGGTCCTTGGGCAGAAGAACATAGAAGATGCTGTGGGTAGGCCGGATGAGGTGGCTCATGCCCATAATGCCAGCACTTTGGGAGGCCGAGGCGGGCAGATTGCCTGAGGTTGGGAGTTTGAGACCAGCCTGACCAACATGGAGAAACCCTGTCTCTACTAAAAATACAAAAAATTAGCCAGGTGTGGTGGTGTGTGCCTGTAATTCCAGCTACTCTGAAGGCTGAGGCAGGAGAATCCCTTGAACCCGGGAAGTGGAGGTTGCAGTGAGCTGAGATCACGCCACGGCACTCCAGCCTGGGTGACTGCAAGACTCTGTCTCAAAAAAAAAAAAGATGCTGTGGGTTGAATTATGTTTCCCCCTAAAGATGTACTGAAGGCACCCCTGGCACCTGTGAATAGGACCTCACCTGGAAACAGGGTGTTTGCAGATGCTCATCAATTTGAGAAGAGGTCACACTGGGTCAGCATGGGCCCTTAGTCCAGTGACAGTGTCCTTGTGAGGAGAGGACCAGAGACACACAGGGCAGAAATCCCTGTGAAGACAGAGGCAGAGGTCAGAGCCATGCAGCGGCCCCAACACACACTAAGGACTGCTGGTGACCACCAGAAGCTGGGAGGGCAAAGAAGGACCCTTCTCCAGCGCCCTCAGAGGGGGCACACCCCGCTGGCGCCCTGATGCCGGACTTCCAGCCTCCAGAACTGTGCGGAAATAGCTTCTGGGGGTTTAAGCCACAGCTTGTGGTAACTTTATAACAGCCACAGGAAACGCATTCAGAAGGGGTCAGACTTCCACCACCTTTCAAGATAACAGCAGAGGCCGGGCCATGCATCTGAGTCAGGAGTCAAACGGCCCCCCGGCCAGGCGCCCGCTCCAGCGTGCAGCCCAATTTATCATATCACAGAAAAGCAAAGAGTTTGCTAAAAAAAAAAAACCTCAAAGAAAAAAGACCAGTCCCCCCGCCCCAAATAAATACCCACAACACAGACCTTCAGGGCACCTGGGGTGCAGAATCCAGGCAATTACAGCAGGGAAAGGGGGTGGTCCCCAACCCTGACTTTTCGGGTGGATTCTGTGCTCCTCTGGGACCAGCCCCCTCCCGCTCCAAGTCAGCCTGAAATCATCTCCCTCTGAGTTTCTGCTAAAAATAGTCCAGGCTCCGACGTCTGCACAGATTTGAATATTGGGCTCAAGAGACCATGATTCAGGGGAATGGTGCAGCTGGTTCCCCTTGATGTTGGGGCATGAAGCCAACAGAGCACACTCTCCCATCAACTCGCAGCTCCCACAGCTGGCCCTGGCTGCCCAGGCCTGACCACCAGCTGCCTCTTCCTTAGAGACCCTTTGTGGGGGTCTTCTCCAGCCTGGGGCCCCGTGGAGGAGCCCCGGGTTGGGTGGGATTGGACTTTCAGAGTGCTAGGAGAGTTTCGGGCTAGGGGCAGAGCCGTGGGAGGGCTCCTTGTGCCCACAGGAGATACCCCTGGACCCCGTGGCTCCCCCAGCCCCGTGCCAGTGCCCACCCTGTCCTGCGGCCCTGGTAGAGGTGGAAGATGGGTGGAGATTGGGAACTCCTCAGCCTTGTCTCAAGCTGGATTTAAACACCCTCACTTTCCCGTCTCTTTTCCCTCTCCCCATCAGCGTCCATTCAACAAACATTCCCCCAGCAGCAGTGCTGGGTGAGGTACCAGGCCCAGAGGGTACAGTCTCCTGTCTGGTAACTGTGTCCTGAGCCCCCATGTCTGGGGCCAGGGCCTGCTGGGGACTCAGTGGGGCTTCCTGAATCTTAGGGTGCCTGGTTTTCATCAGTTCTGGAGACCACTCTGCTAATATCTCCGATCTCCCTTCTTCCACAGTGACAGACCAGCCTCCCCATCTCCCTGTGCTGGGGATGGGCATTTTGCTCTGTCCTTCCACAGAGGCCAAAGTCCTGAGGGGCCTGGCTTTATGCAGAGGTCTCGATTCTGCATGTTCATCCCTGAGGCCACACCTTGTTTCCATGGAAGAGTCAAAGTCCAAGCCCCAGACCCCAGAGCTGGGGAGTCTCAGCCTATGTGGGCCACACTCACGCAGCCACCATCTGGTTTCCAGCGTCCAGCTGCACTCAGGCCTCGGGCTTCCCCTCCTTCCTGCAAACTCAGCCCCGCCTTCAGCTGGATGTGGTTGTTTGTGGTGGTCCCTTCCCTTCCCCTTCCCTTCCCCCTCCTCCTCCCCTTTTCCTCCCTCTCTCCCTCCCCCCTTCTTCTCCCCTTCTCCCCTCTCCCCTCTCCTCTCCTTTTCTACTGAGTCTCACTCTGTCACCAGGCTGGAGTGCAGTGACGCAATCCTGACTCACTACAATCTCCACCTTCCGAGTTCAAGCCATTCTCCTGCCTCAGCCTCTGGAATAGCTGGGATCACAGGCATGCACCAGCACTCCTGGCTATTTTTTTATATTTTTAGTAGAGACAGGGTTTCACCATGTTGGCCAGGCTGGTCTTGAACTCCTGACCTCAAGTGATCCACCCGCCTCGGCCTCCCAAAGTGCTGGGGTGACAGAGCCACCGTGCCGGACCGGTTTCTTTTGTTTTCTGGTGTTTCCTAAAGCAAGGCTCCACAGTTCCGGTGCCTGAAATAGGACGAAGTTGTTAACCCTCCCAGAGGCGCTTTCACGTAAAGAGTGGCTTCTCTTCTGGGCTACGACAAAGAACGTGGGTCATGGAGTCGGACAGCCCAGGGTCAAACCCTGTTTTGAGTCCCCATCACTAGCTGTGACCCATAGAGTTTACATCTCTGAAATTGTGTTCCATCACCTGGCTATATGGGGACAATACCACTGTTTTGGAAACAAGTGGCCATAAATTTAGTGGCTAAAATTACACAATATATCTTACAGTCCTGAACATCAGAAGTCCGGAACAGCCCTCACTGGACTAAAATCAATGTGTCAGCACGGCTGCCTGCGTCGCTCCTGGAGGCAGTAGGGGAGAATCCATTTTCTTCCTCTTCTGTTTTCTAGAGGCTGCCTGCACTCCCTGGTTCTTGGCCCCTTCCTGCATCTTGAGAGCCAGCAATAGCCCGTCGAGTCCTTCCTGCATCTCATCGCTCTGACGCTGACTCTCCTGCCTCCCTCTTTCACTTATTTTTTTTTTTCTTTGAGACAGAGTCTCACTCTGTCACCCAGGCTGGAGTGCACTGGTATGAGCATGGCTTACTGCAGCCTCAACTTCCCAGGCTCAAGTGATCCTCCCACCTCAGCCTCCCAGGTAGTTTGGACTACAGGTATGCACCTCCACATCTGGCTAATTTTTGTATTTTTAGTAGAGATGGAGTTTCGTCATGTTGCCCAGGCTGGTCTCGAACTCCTGAGCTCAAACCTTCTGGCCACCTCAGCCTCCCAGAGTAGTGGGATTCCAGGCCTGCAAATGTTAATCTCACCCAGAAACACTCTCAGAAACACCCAGAATGTTTGACCAATACCTGAGCACCCCATGGCCCTGTCAGGTTGACATAAAATTACCACCATGACCCCCTTTCAGAGAAGGAATAGATCCCATCACACACACTGAGGTGCTGGGCTCAGCTCCCATATGAGCTCCCAGAGATGGTTGTTAGATTTTTAGGAATTTTGCAAGCCAGTTGTTAAATTGTTAGTATCTTGAAACTGGGCATGGTTGGAGTATTACACCATGGAAATTGGCAAGTACTAAATTTCAGGACTTTTGATTTATTTGCATTTTGCTTTGTTCTAGACTTTGTATATAGAAATCAGTGTGATCCCCTATAAATATCTAACCTTGGGGTATGATTTTTTTTTTTTTTAAGACCAAGTCTTGCTCTGTTGCCCAGGCTGTAGTGCAGTGATGCAATCTTGGGTCACTACAGTCTCTGCCTTCTGGGTTCAAGAGATTCTCCTGCCTCAGTCTCCCTAGGAGCTGGAATTACAGGCACCCACCACCATACCCACTAATTTTTGTATTTTTGATAGAGACGGGGTTTCACCACATTGTCCAGGCTGGTCTCCAACTCCTGAGCTCAAGTGATCCACCCACCTCGGCCTCCCAAAGTGCTGGCCTTGGGGTATAATTTATCACCATTCTTCCTGATGTTAATTAAGTAATGTGCATCAAAGCCTTAAAAACACATGTCCTTTGATCAGGTAATTTCACCTTTAGAAATGTCACCTACGTAAGTGAATGAGACTGTGGGTAGATATCTGTGCAAAAGCCTGTTTATCACATTTGTTTAGAATAATGGAAATGGCCCTAGTGCTCAGTAGTAAGGGACTGATAAGTTAAGGGACCTGTATGCCCCTACAGTGGAATATTACAGAACCATAAAAAATGAAATGGTAGGCCAGGTGCCGTGGCTCATATCTGTAATCCCAGCACTTTGGGAGACTGAGATGGGAGGATCAATTGAATTCAGAAGTTCAAGGCCAGCTTAGAGAAACACCATCTCTACATAAAAATACAAAAATTAGGCAGGTATTGTGACATGGTAAAAGCCCCATAAAACTGCATACCTCAACCATACCTTGGCTTTCTGTTTAAACTCTCTGTAAGCCCTAAAGTGACAGGCAAGCAGTCCAAACCCAG